>OY757920.1:51703389-51963389 GCA_963585895.1 Sepioteuthis lessoniana | reverse complement strand
CTCTTGGGATGATAGCAAGTGAACATAGAATGCATCTATAAATGTCCATGTATTCTTCTACAAGATGTTCATGTTGATTAAAGCTGAACACTATATATCATTATTAAGATTGAAAAATGAATAATTGAGGATGAGGGTTGTGGCTTAGTGAATTGGAGGAATGGGTGGTGCAGCAGGTGATACTGATTTCTGGAATGATGGCTAAATGAATAGGTATACTGAGTTTCTGTGTAAGAAAACATATCAGTGAATAAAGAAAAAATACCATTGAACAATGATGATGTATAATCTTAAAACCTTAGATAAAAACTTGTTTCCTAAACATCAGAGGATCAAGATACTAATCCAAATCAGACACTCAATAAGCATTAAATTTTTAAAACTGAAGAATGGATAAGTTTAGAGAACTTTGGCTTTGCAGTATTTATTGAGATTGTTTTGACACATTTCTTCCTTTTTTTTAAAATTTTCTCTTGCTATTATTCAACTGATTATTTTTTATGAAAATATTAATCTGTTAAGTTTAGATTTTTCAGAGAGACTGAGTCTAAAATTATCTTTTTCTTTTTACTTTTTTCCCTAAGATTATTTTGCCAATGCTTTTGTAAACTGCATATTAAGACAACCTGTCATATCACAGCAATAAGTAATCTTTCAATTCTTTCAAATAAGATGTACAAAAGTAATTCCAATCACCAAGCAGAAAACCCCAAAGAATTCTCACAAACTATGTGTAAAAGTATCAACCGATGTAATAGGAATAATTTTACAAGTATGACAGATTTAGATTAATATTGTATGTGGTTACATGAATGTCTCATTCATAGTTCATTTTAAATAACTAATCATGGGTCTAAATACAAAGCAAATAATAAACGAACCAACAAATTTTCCCAAAAGTTACAACATTTTATAATGAACCTTGGTTTTATGTCTGTCTTGAACGTAAATTTATATGTAATTTTAGAATATGAAAAAAAAGACAAAAAAAAAAGACCCATATACAATATTCAGTATTGTAAATTTTTAGATTTACTTTTTTCATTAGACACTACAAGATAAAAATGTTTATAACAAGTGTGTATAGTTATGTTTATTTTTTTTTAATCTAGAAATGAATCTGAGATTAATGTTAGGGATTTTATAACACCATCTTTGAATTTCTCATTAAAGAGAAAAAGAAAACTCTTTTTTATTCTTTTTCGATATGTTCTCATAAAAAAAAAAAAGATATGCTAATTGATTTAAAATGGATACATAGTCTAGTTTAGCAATGTACTTATCTTATAAAGCAAGCAATATCCCCAATTTAAGAATTCAAGTAAAGAAAAGTGGTATTCAGACTAATATAATTTGTATGTAATTTGAATCGGAAGGGACTTAATGATTTTGTTGCTTGGGTTTGACATGACTGATTGATCAGACCTTTTCAACCACCTGTCTAGACCAAGTAAAGACTGAAGTATTGCGGTGCTGGTCAAGGACCAGTCAACCATTAGTTTCATCTGAAAGCATTACAGGTTGTAGAGAAGAGGAAAATCTCGTATTTTGGTTTGGCGCGCAAATTAATTCAACACTGAATTTCACCCAATCAGGATGACTTATCCTATTCAGGCCGGACCTTCATTTCCGGTTAGCAAAATGGGTGAGCGGCCAAATCCACTCTCTTCAGCTTGAGACGGCGACCAGAACAGACATTCCTCTGATCGTCCCTGCTTAGTGATGCTTTTTAACTAGACAAGCCACCCAGTGTGGACAACTCACTGTGGCTTTAACACTAGCAGCAGCAACATGGACACTCAACGAGGGAACCATCTAATTTATGGATTCTTTACGAGGAATCCCAGTTGAACATAAATTAGAAACCTTCAGCATGCCTTCCACAGGCACCACTTCATGTCACCCCAAAAATTGACTATGTTGATTCGAGCGTAACTCCGCTCTCGACAACATGGAGATATTGCAGACTCTCCTCCAAAAACCAGATACAAAACTACACGGTGACTTTAAACACATCCCTCACAAGCCCAACAACACGCTGCCATCTCAACATCCCGCTAAGCCATTTCGTCTCAAATATCTAACAAGCCCAAACACCACGAGTCTTGCAGCACCAGAAACAAACCATATTCAACGCTGCAAATAAAGAACTTTCATTGTTGTTTTGTTAAAGCAGAGTTTCGTAATTCATTTGTGTACCTAAAAAATATAGTGTTAGGGAAAATAACAAATTTCCCGAAACCGCTAAAAGGTCACTACCCTCTGCCAAAAGGTGACCCTGTTGGGGAGAGGGGGCTCTTACCTCTTTGCACAGGTGCAACCAGTGTATTCTACATCCCCAGCCAACAAGGCAAGGCATTCAGTAAGAAATGAACTCCCTAATTAGGATTTGCTTACTATAACACTATATGAAGCACCTTAAAATGAAGTGTAACTTAGATTTGGCAGAAGGTCACAAGCCTGCAAGGCTAGATTACGAATCCTCACACTATGATGATTAATTGATTTTAAAGGCATATCAACCCATCTGGGGTTATTTTATGCCTGGAGGTCAGGCAGTTGCGTACACTGTATGTTTATACTTACATTTTTTGTGTAGTTGTTTCTGAACGGGTTTTTTTTTTGCACACAGGTATATATAATCAAATATTCCAATCTATTTGCACACAGTTGTATTGTTTCTAGTATTCCTATCTACTATTAATAATTTATACACAATTATATGGCTTCAAGTAATTATTTCTATTTAATAATAATTTGGTTTCAAGTAAGTAATTATCCTTTCTGAATAACTTAAGTAAGTTTTAATACATAATTTGCATATAATTATATGGTTTCACATATTATTATCTGACACTAATAATTTTCAAACACTTTTTTCACAAAGATGTATTTGACTTATAAGTGGAACCCTAACAAGTACTACCATTCAAGGTCAGAGTGGACCTGACAATAATGGCAATGAAGAATATTCCACACTCCCTAGAACTTTAGAACTGGAGCCTCACCATCAAAAACAATTTCATGCCATACTCAGGTGCCCTAAAGTAAATTGACACTGCTCTGGCATGAGATTGAAACCTGGGCTGCCACTTGATAAAATTTCTCACAGTTTTTCCAGTAGGGATTTTGTCAACTTTTTTTATTTTTTTGTACAGACTGTTTCAAAATAGATGCAAACCCATTAATATGATTATTCATATTGCATCAAGTCATCTTTCATCTGAGTCTTAAAAAGCTATCATATCACTTCGGAAAGGTCAAACCAGATGACAAGGGCAGAAATTAATTCTATCCTACAGTGCAAATGAAAGACCTAGTTCTTGGGAACATCTTTGGAGGGACTTTTTTGAACTCCTGACAGAATCGCTCATTGCATCACATTGTCAGGACATCTTGCAGTCAACTTTCTGCTAGATGTGGGATTCTCTGCCTTCTTGTTGTGGTTGTTTACTGACCCTTTGGCTTGAAATTTGTGTACCCAATGATAAATTTGGCTTTTCTGAGGATAATTGTTAAGTTAAACTTCCTGTGAAATTTTGGTTGCACAGTTTTGAATGATTTTGTCTCTAGATAAGTTGTGATAGAAAATATTTTTCCTCTTTTGTCCAAGGCATTGTGATAAAGAATTGATAGTTGTTATAGTATACTATGTTCAAATCTGAAACTAAAAAGAACAACATTATTATTAGTTGAGTTATTAGCAGTCACATAGGTCCCATGTATATTGAGACACCCTATTGATGTCATTTTAAAATGAGATATTGAAAGCAGTCTCTGTCTTCATTCTGGATAATTGTAATTATTTTTTTTCCATTGCTAAGAACCCTTTCACCCCAAAATAACTTTTTCTGAGTTGATCAAGAAGAGAAAGACAAGTGTTTTAATGCTGATTGATATTTGTTTCTATAAGTTCTTGTGGAATACATTTTCCTTGTTTCAGATATTTTCCTAGAGTCTGTAAATACTGTAGTCCTTTTATATGATTACAAAAGCAATAAAGAACTGAGTGAGCATAAGATTTCTCTCACATTGTACACTAAGAAATATGTATGAACCCAATATTTTTAAAACTTTTTAAATATTATTTAAGTTAATCATTATACTATGTATTTACCCAACCCCTCCACCACAAGTATTGGACACAATTCAATTCTTAAATCACAAACAGCTGGTTTGAAATCAGTTTTCCTTTTCCTTGACTGGTTGTCTTTCCTTTGCCCAAATATTTACCGATAGCTGGGGGGAGAACAGATGAGCATTAGCATGAAATGAAATACAAACAACTTCATCCAGGACTTAAACTTGGGTCGCTGATTCCATTACCAATGACAATAACCATTATGTTAAGCATGCCATCATTATATTAAATAATAGATGATGTGCACATAATGTAACATAATTTTTCTTTCTTCATTTAACAGCATATTAACCTTTGTCTATTATCCAATGCCAAAGTCATTCTTGTAGAAGAACAGCAGTGATACTATTTAACCCATAGCTTGGGAGATAAGGGAGTTCCATACCATTCCCAAGAGTATTAGTCCAAAAGTGAACATAATATCATGACTGAAGTTCAAGGCCATAGTCCAGCACTTTTAGCCATTACATCACAGTGACCCCCCACCCATGGTGTAATAGTTACCATAGTAGGAAATGTTCCTGACGAGCTGAGTTCAAAACTTTATATTATGCTGATTAATCATACTAAAAACATATGTAACAACTTCTTTCTATCAGAATGGCTATAATCAAAACACTAAAAATTAGAAAATTTAAATGATTGCTTCCTAATGCATGCCTGTTTATATATTCTTGTCACTCCAGAGCCTCACTATTGTGTGCCATTTCGTGTCATACCCAGCAAACTTGGGGGTAGTGTGTCTTACTCATGTGCAGAGGATAAAGTTGGTCTATTCAAAGCCCTGCCAATAAGGCATGATACTTTTTTACTACACTGTATAGTCTAATACTTTGTATGTTCCCCATATATATTTATCAGTGGATAAATGTTTCCAAATCTAGGAAAGATGTTTTTAATATTCTTCTCTTTGCCATAAAAAATTGATGGTTTTTCTATATTAATATTTCCTGTTTAAGCAAATGCTGTCATTGTACAGCTAACGTAAAATAATCTGGCAGAGATTGTCATGTTCCTTCTTTCTACTTTGCCAAAATAATTTCTGCAGTAGAATGTCACTCAGAGCAAGAAGAACTTGAGGTATTTGCATTTTGCAGATGTGTCTGAACCTGAAGGTGAATACCGATTCATTTCTGGAAGATGTCATTTATTTCCCCTGTCACCTGACAATAGAGTCAACATGACTGAAGGGTTAAGTCATGTGTTCAATTGGCAACTGGCCATGTTCATGACTATGTTCATACTGTGTCAACCTGACGATGACACTGTGTCTGAAGAGTGACAGCTGAGCTCAACATCATGCTGAGTGCTTTCAGAAATGTGGTTTGAGGGAAATAAGTGTAAACAGTATTACAGAATTGACATATGCACAAAATTTATGATATCAGATAGTTTGCACTTTTTAGTTGGTTGGTGTTTTATGGTATATCAATACTTGTTGGTTATTTAATGCCAAATTAATACATCAGCTGATTAGTAAGTGAAAGTTACAGTAATATTCTGTTTGTTTAAATTCCCTTTCATCTGTGTTCATTTAAAAGCCTGGACCTCTGTTCAATAGTACTTCTTTTAGCCAATATGGAATTTTTCCATTGGCCACAGATGAGAGGAAATTTGCATATTCTTGCAACATTGCACAAATGCTAAGTGTAGAGTTTTTCTTCTACTATAAGTACCAATATCATCATAGATAACTGTTAACCATAAAATCCTAATCAGAATCCTTCAATTCCTTTTTAAATAAAAGCATCAATATCATCATGGATTGCTGTTACAATGGGGATAATAAAAGTTGATAATTTATTCAGTCCATTTGACTAATTTTTTGTATTGCTAAAATGAATTCAACCAATCCATTCTACAACCTTCTTCAGTTGCATAATCCTAAAGAGAGAGGACTTTTTTCTTTTTTCTTTTGCATATAAAAACGAAACCCCTTTCTTTTTTAACAGATTATACACCTAAATAATACATATTCTGAAAACATTGGAACAATATCAGAAATTTTTATCATTAAGGGTTTTTGAACTATTGTCTTTATCTTTATTGTTATTTCCACAACATTTCGGCCAATATGTCCTCCAGCCTTCTTCGGGTGTTTGTCAAACTCAGGAACCTTCAACAAACACCTGAAGAAGGCTGGAGGATATATCGACCAAAATGTTGTGTAAATAACAATAAAGATGAAGACAATAGTCTGAAAACCCTTAATGATAAGAATCACCAAGCTTCATTTCAGAAAAAATCTTCAGTCTTAGCCTGACATCTGTCTGAGCCGATAAGTGTCACATCAGCTTTTCTACCACAAAATGAAAACAAGAAGCACAACTTCTCCTGTACAGTGATTAAATTTTGGTTTAGCTACCACTTATTGACCTGTTGAACTTGGTTGAATCTACCAGAAGAGCTGCCAGTATAGCTCTGAATTAGTTGGATACAAAATCGTCCTTATCACCTTATGATTGTGAGAGATTTTTTTGTCTTAAAATCACACTGATTGCTCTTCAGAGATTCAGAAAAGTAGCATTTGTTTAGTCCATGTTTTAGACTTCAGATCTTAGTCTGAAATAAACCTCAGAAGATATAAAAATATTGGCACTCTTGTAATATTTTTCATTTCAATCATACATCCTAGATGCATCAAGGTCTTCAGTGATGCAACTGTCTTCATTGCCGATTTCGGGTTATTTTGGCATCATATCGGCTCTGACAGAAACCCCGGCATGACTCTGGAAGAGCCAAGCCACCTCCTTGATCACGACGTGCTACACTCATGCCTCTACCAAAGCAAAAAAAAATTTTGCTAAGGCCGGACTTCGGCCGTTCTTATAGACATCTGTCCTTCAGTAACAGCCAATGAAAAACAGGGCATTCCACACTCCTCTACTATATATAATACCATCTTTACCTCATCCGGTTTCGGCTGACTACTTTCAGATTCGGTACCGAGGTAAGATGGTATTTTCAATACTCGTCCACGTCCATGATTTACACTTAACAAGACTTACATAAAATCCCCCCTCCAAATCTATCCTATACTTCCAAACTAACATGAAATAAGCCCCTACTCAAACTATTCAGTCAGTCTTTAACTCTTACCTTATACCCTTATTCAAAGCCAAAAAAAAAAAAAAAAAAAAGAGGAAAAACTCTCATTTATTTGGCTCACAAAATCATTTGCTACAGATTAACTCATACTTATTTGCCTAGATCTCCCTCCCCGTTTATCAATAATCTATGCTCATATTGCCAATCTAATGCATATTTCTCAAAACAAAAAAAAAACAAAAAATGCTACTCTATTCAACTCCTTACATTCTAACTTATTTCTATTACGAACCTATCTCTTGTAATATAAATTTGCAGTATTTTAGTATATATTGATATAAACATACACTAATATATGCTTAAAGATATAAAGAATATATAAAAGCATTAACATTCTACTCATATACATTTTCAGTTATTAAGAATATATAAAAACTTTGATTACCTATCAGTGCTGGAGTTAGGCATGTGCTTTGAGAACTATTGCCAAGAGACCTCTGTCAGATTCTAAGCCTCCAGAGATCAAATTACAAGCAATTTTATTTATGAATGAGGAATCAAAATATAAGCACTATATGTTCAATTAATATACTCTATTTGTTGTAAAAAAAAACATTGTACACTATACATATACTGTATAAGGGTTTGTGATTTTATATATGAACAAAAAAAACATGAAATGTACCTTGTATAAGGTCTAAAACTTAATCAAAGCAAGATATTTATATTGTATAAAAGCAGCAAAAAGGGGGCACAGTTCTTTCCTACTTGTGACATCTTGACTTTTTTTTATAGATAGCATTATTAGAAATGAAATTCTATCTTTATCATTAAACATGTCAACTTAAATTTTGGTATTATCTAATACCATTGGATTTTATACAAAACCTTATATATGTATGAAGGCACTCATGATGTAATGGTTGGTATCATAGGAAAGGGATATGGTGATCTGGGTTGAAATCCTGGATACAGTGGTTTCCTTTTCACATTCTGCTAATACCCTTGGGAAAGATATGAAACAAATTATTCTGTCTCCAGCTATGGATAAATAGTAGGGCAAACTGGGCTCTTTAATAACAACTGGTCTAGGAGAAGGAAAACTCTGAATTCAAAGCTGTTAAACTCTGCTTAAAATATTGACTTTGTGCCACATTCTGCTTATGTGAAGGGGTTATATATATATATATATATATATATAGTGTTTATCACTCTGTTTAGGTTTTACATACAATTGTGTTGCCAAAAAACTTCTTGACTCAAACTTGTTTCTAAGTAGCCTTATATATATAATGTAAATCCAGGATTTACATTTCACTTTGCACTTAGGAAAGGCATGAATCCATCTGTTCTCTTTCCAGTTATGGGTAAATAGTAGAGGACAGTAAACTAGGAATTAAAAACTATTTAAAAATTGAATTGTATCACATACTCATTGTTGAACAAACATTATTATCATTACTGAAAGTCTGACGCACACACACATGATAGATAAGTAAATCATTACAGATATATACAGGATATGTTTTTTTCAAGTTAGTATGAACCTTCCTAAATCAGTATTATTATGATCAATAATTGGGTCAGTCAAGACCT
This sequence comes from Sepioteuthis lessoniana, assembly GCA_963585895.1. NCBI lineage: Eukaryota > Metazoa > Mollusca > Cephalopoda > Myopsida > Loliginidae > Sepioteuthis > Sepioteuthis lessoniana. Next base: position 51,954,604 of record OY757920.1, on the reverse strand, counting down.
ACATGTATTCGAGTCTAAGGCCTACTTTAAACTGTGTATGTTATGCTTGCAACCAGTTCCTCTTTCAAGCAAAGACTCTTTGAGCTTGCTAAACTGTATGCTTCTGCAAACTGTCTCCTTATTTGTGCTGCTCGCCAGTTATATTGAATCATGTCGCCCAGAAAGTTAAATAAATATAATTCAGTTAAATCAATATTTACTAATTGTTTCAATCTTTCAGATTAATCAAGTCATTGAAGAAGAGGTTTGAGATTAAATCAAGTAAAAAAAAAAAAAAAAAAAAAAAGATAACAGGAGATGGAGAGGCATGAAGAATTGCAAACTTATTTGATCTTGGGTTCAAATGCAACACTACAGCATAATAGCAAACAACAAACATATCCAGTGAGGATGAAATGACTGAAGCGTGGGAAGTTTAAGTTGTCTCTGATGATAGCAACTTCACAGTAGCTGACGCTGTGCTTATCCAAAAAAGAAAAAGAAAGATATTTGGAACTGAGTAACCATGATGATATCAATTTGTGGAAAACTCAAGTATGAACAAGAAAATATATAGTTTTTAGTGTAAGCAAAACTCTTATTGAATGTCAACACCATGATGTTGACTTTTGTCTCCCAGTCACTGACTACTATGTTGATGATGATTGATCATTTAATGGGGAAGAGAAAAAAAAAAAAAAAAAAAACTTAAATATATGACTTTTGTTATTGTTTTATTTTTGGTTCAATTTCTGAGGTTATGGAACTAAACACAAATGAACAGAGGATACAATGTGTGTAGATTCTTTGTTCTTGCAGGAACCATTTCTTCTTATATCTTTGAATAGTTCAATCACTCTCAGTCCGCACTACCACTTCTCTTTTTGTGTCTCCAGTCACCAAAAGAGGGAGAATAAAAAACCTGGCTTCTTTCATTGGGGTTAACAAAACATTAAACACCACAATTTCACCTTGCATTAATTAATGGCATCCTGGCCAGCCTTTGCCATCACTTACATTGCTGATTGAGTCTGGGATAAAACATATCTTGTTACACCTTGTCTACTGGATGAGATTTTGAACTTTGCCACTCCTCTGTCTTCTAGTTGCTGGCTTTTTTTTTTTTTACTTATCTATTTACATTTCACTACTTGAATACAGTGTTACTTTTCTTTATCTATAAGACAATTCTCTGAGACAATATTTTCATTCATTCTCAATTCAAAAACATAACTGGTAATCAAATTCAAGGGATAATTAACATTTCCTAGAGAAAATATATATTTCTTTAGATCCTATTGCTGTATAGACTCAGAGATATTTTCCCTTCCTCTCTGCACACTTATAGTTACATGCTAAATGAGAGCACTTTTAGGTGACTCTTCTTTAACAGATATGAAATGTTTTCTTATTTCTTGGAAGCACATTGAGTTTCAATGTGCTACTTTTCTCTGGAAACTAAATGAATTGTTACATTATGACTCAGTAAATTACTTTTCTTATCTACTCTATGATAGATGGGAATGAGCCTATGTCTTGGACAACTTGGTTTAAATTCCATTTCTGACAACCTTTTATCTTTTTTAAATTAAATTCTAATACATTGTAAATATATTTAATTTTTACAATTCTACATCTGTTCTTTCCTTCAATTGTTTTCTTAATGAGTATTTACCATTGCAAGGGAAGAAACTTCAATTTTATTTTTCAAATATAACCAACAAAAAGGGAAAGATATTCAAGTAGAGATCTAACACATGGACCAAAACCCAGTTTTCTGTTAGTGGATTTCCACACTATAAAAACATAACTCTATATGGATTACAGAACATGAGAACAGTTATAGACATCCGGCCCTACATGGATTTCTAAATGCACTTTGATAAAGTGATGCAATATTGGAAATCCAATTCACAAAGGAGAAAAGAATACAGGACAAAAATAATGGAAAGAGTAGTTTCTCTCATTTCATGGTGATACAGAAATACTTAATTCTCTATTGAATGGAGATTACCTTGGGATACTTGAACAACTTGCTAACGAATATTGATATAAGTGTTGATTCAATACCAGACATATGGCACACTGATCTGTCAACTGTATTTGCTATATTGAAATATCAGATAATAGGGTTGTTGAAAGTTTTTTTTTTTTTTACTGTCATTGCAAGTAACACTGGAGAATCTATAATCAACATTGTCTGGGAATTGATGTAGCTAATCTGTGAGGACAGCCTTATAACATGTCAAGATGCTACAAAGAGCTTTGAGTAAATTTGATGGATATCAAGCATCTTGTGCATTAATGTGCTACACACTCAGTTAATTTGTTAAAGGTATGTGCCATTTTAAGCAATTTCATTCTTTATAATAAGTGTGATATCTGTCAAGAATGACACCTACTTCCTTATGACATCCATCTTACCTTGTCAGTGAGACTAAAAATACATTGACTGTATACACTGCAGAGGAGTAAGACCTCCCCAATAAAAAGGGTATATTCAGGATATAATGCTGAACTACATCCAGTGGTGAGGCTCCAGTTTTAGAACTCTAGGAAGTGTGAAGGGTCTCTTTTTTTAACATTACACCCAGGTCCACTCTGAGTGGTAGGATATTACAATTAAATAGGAATTGCAAAGAAGACTGATCTTGATGTAAAATGACCCAACAAAGTTTGAAATGCTGCAACATGAACTGACCAAAAATCTCTGAGGAATAAATTAGGGCTTTTTCTGTGCTATAATACTTTTCAACCATTACTTTTGTTTTAATTTTATTCTGTATTGAGAAATATATTTGGAAATGCGGACTTTTAATTTTATATCAAAATATGTGACAAGTCTAATTTAAAAGTAAATGAAAACAATAGAAGTTTCTTTATATTGATATGCTTGTTTTTAACTATAAACCTACAATTATATTTAATCATAAACCTACAATTATTTGTGATACACATGAATGATAGGTAGTTATTATCAACTACCTATTATTCATGTGTATCACACTTTCCATTATCCATTTGCATGAGATGCCAATTAAAAACTTAAACAAAGATGAAAAGAGTAGGGAGAAAAAGAGAGTTTCAATGTCCTTGGGTTGAGAAAAACACGCCCAGAAAAAGGTAGTAATGAAGGTTAAGAGGAAAGGGTGGAGAAAAGGATGTTGGGGAGGATGAAAGAGAAGAGAGACAAAGAGCTGCTGAAGAGGAAAAGGTGGAGAAAAGGAAGTTGGGTAGCAGAAAAGAGAGGGTAGTGTGGAGAAAGAAAATGTGGGAAAAAGAAAAGATTTAAAAATTAGAAGTAATCATTATTTTTATAGGCATTATTATTTGCAAATTTTTAAAATATATTTTAATCAACACCATTTAATCAAAGAATTTTATTTAGAGTTAAAATTCTAATATGCATAGCTTCAGAATGATATAAAGTATATATTTTGTTCAGAATGCTTTAGATATTTTTTTTTGTCAAAATAGAAGTCCAACACAAAAAAAGTCTAGTGTACTAGTGAGAGATCATCAAAGGCAACTTTTCAACTGCTTACAGTGAAAGGAGCAACATGAAGTTCACAACAGCATCAAACTTTGTAAGAAACCCAAGAAAATTTAATTTCTAAAAAAAAAAATACATATATGTACTTACCCAACACCCCTCCTCAAGCAGGATATGACATAAGGTCAATTTTTTTAAAAAATGGAGTTTAACAGGTTTGAATTCAGAGTTTGAAGGTTAAAGAGCCCAGTCAGCCCAAGTAAATACTTGGATACCTCCCTTTCCCAAGGATATTAGAGCTATGTGAAATGCAAACACCCTTGTTCAGGATTTGAACTCAAGTTGCCATGTTCATTTCCTACAATACCACAATCGCCACCTCTAATACATATATTCTGCAGAATTTCAATGGATCCAGTGACAACTATTTAATAATTTTACAAGTATCCAAATGCTTCTTTCTCCTTATTGTACATGAATACCTATACAAAGGTGAAAAATGTTCCCATTTTGTATCTATTCTATGAATTTGATAAAATATTTAATTAAATTCCCAATACTGATACAAAAATCCCTACAACAAATTCAATATGAAATCCCTATTATCAAATATCAAAATAAAAGCAATATAAAAGCTGTGTGGAACACAAGAGCTACCATTTCAATTTGCTTAATGGTCTGATACATTACCCATTCAGAGGTTTTTGACAGATGCATTTCCCCAGCTATATTTCACAATAATCAAATTTTATGGAAATATAAACTCAGATGTAAAGATGGTTACATAAAATGATGTTGGAAGAAACAATTTTTGCCAGAATACAAGCTGACAGATTTTTGCAATTAATGTAAAGATTTAAAAAATATGAGGTTTGGTGCCTACTGTAACAGAGAGTGAAAAAAGGTTTCTGTTTAGGAAGCAGTGAAGGATTCTTATTAGAAGTTCATAGTTATCTTCATTATTTTGATAATAAAAAATGATGTCTCGTACAAAAATGCCACAAAATTATTGTTTACTTGCAAATTTGACTGGAAATTACTTTATTCTCTAAGAGGATTTTAAGCATATTGCCCAAATAAAAATTTGGTGATGATGTGCACTCTTTGCTTAGTTACAATTGCATACAGAAATATGTGTATACAAAAACACACACATACAAATGGTCCACTCGGCTGGGGCTGCAAAATACATTGACTGCTTCTCTGCAGAGGGGTAAGACACCCCAATAAGCGTCCTGGATATGATACTGAACTATCTGATGGTGAGGCTCCAGTGATGCTGGAGATTTGGGGACTGTAGAGTACCCCTTCATTGCCATCACTCCCAAATCCACTCTGGCCCGGAGTGGTAGCACCTGATAGGGTCCTATCTATGGGTTAAATAGAGCTAAACAGTGTACTTATGCTAAACTGAATAGTTTAAAATAGAAATGTTTATATGCGTAAAAATGAATTTGGCATTAAATAATCTACAATGGTTAATATGCCATAAAACCAAACCAGATACACATATAAAACAAATATTTAGTCTGAAGATCTCAATAAGTGTAAAACTGACAGTCACCAATGTTTTTATTAGTATATACACTGGAGGCAATCTTAGCACAATGGTTATCATTGTTGGAAGTGGAATTAGCAACCAGAGTTCAAATCCCGGATGATGCTTTTTGTACCTTTTTTTTAAAGTACAAGACACATCAGGTTAATTGGCCACGCATTTACCATGACTAGTTAATTTGGCATTGTTTGCATGCGATGGGGACCAGTAGCTCAGTGGTAGAGTTTTGGCTCTACATTCTGTGGTTGCTAGTTCAATCTCAAGTTGGGGATATCACATTATACACTACTGATGAGACCTAATAAGGCCAAAACAGCTATCCAGTGGTTCTGTATGTCACATGCAGTATTTGCCAGATTTTCTAGTAATAGTAATTCAATTCATGTTACTGTCAGTGTTTCCCTTCTGGGGAAAGGCATGAATACATCTGTTCCCCCCCCCAGCTATGGGTAAATAGAAGGGTTGATTGAGTTCTTTAACCTTGTTTAAGCCACTAGTTTCAGAAAAAGGAAAACTTAAAAATTTACCTTCTGTCATATCCTCTTCATGATTGAGTAAATACATATACTCAGTCCATGATATTTGTACCCTTCCTCAATAGGTAATGCAGACATCCAACTATATATATATATATATATATATATATTACATAAACAAAATTAAAAGTTAAGTATTATATTACATTGTTTTGGTTTCTTTGTTTGATGGTATATAAACCTTTGTGGGTTATTTAATGCCAAAAGAACAGTAAAAGAATTATTCAAGTCATAGCTGGTGAGATAAGGAAGTTCATGCCTTCTGAAATAGATTACTGAGTGTAGGTATGTATGTATATTGAAATGTGAAACAGATCCAAATATTTGCATTCACAGTAGTTTCCCTTTGCTCAGGATCTCACTTGTAGAACTAATCTCCAACAAAAATTGTTGCCGTTTCTCTGGCATGTGATGTTTTTATGCTTGGCCAGTACACTCACTTTGAAAAATTTGCATACGCTACTCTTGAGCATTCCCCTCACTCAAGACTGCATTTTATCTTAAATTAAGATGTGAGGGTGGCCATGTTTCTTTTTCTCTCAAGCCCATTACACATTTTGCATGCCAGTTATATCCATGCTCACTTGCCACATGAGTTAAGTTATCTTTTCTACGATGATAATAGTTCAAAAGTGAACGCTATTGTGCAACTGAAGTTTAAACTTGATTACTACAATGTCATAGTCCATTATGTTAGCCACTACATAATGGAGACTCCTCCCAAGTATTATATAGATCTCATCATATGTTTCTTAAATCCAAAAATAAATGATTCGACAAAAAATATTTTTGTGTGGAGATATTATGTCTGACCCCCAGCTCCTGCATGTTTTAAAAAAGAAGTTAATCCTTGTTTTTTTCATAACCTTAGAAATAGGTAAATGGCATTATTTAAAATGTTTATGCTGTGTAGCCATGTTTCTTGATATATCAAAACTAGAATAGTTCTGACAGGATCAGTGTTTTATTGCTTTTTTTTAAAAGAAAATAACCATCTCTTTTTAACTCTTGAGTTACTAAGACTTTTTTAAAAATCATACTTTGAATTTATTTGATTATTGGAAAATTATTATTGTACAAGAACCCTGAAATGGTTAGAAATCAGCAAAGTTCTATGCAGAACTGGAAACAGTAATTTTGCTTTCTCTTATTAAAGTTTATTAGGACAAAACATCAAACATACTGGTTTTCTGGTGTTAGAAACATACAAAATACCTAAGAAGCATGTTCAAGCAACAGGTAAAGAATATCTTGGGATTTTTGTCCAAATGAGACGCAATAAACTCTTCTGCTCGTATGAGAATCAGGTACTCTGATGCGTATGTGTATAGTTGTGAGCATGGCCCAATTGGTGAGTGTGTAATGGTAGGCACATCTGTGTGGGTATATATATGTATATGGGGGTGATGCTTAATATGTTTTTAGCCAAAGTTTTTGTAGTTGGTAGCGAGGGGGAAGTTTGTTTGATAGCGAGGATAGGTTGTAACGTATGTGTGTTTACGTTGTGTTGTTTCCTCGCTTAGTGTTGTTAGTCCCCTCGCTAGGTTGTGAGAAATAAAAGGAGGATGATGAAGAAGTAAGATGGCGATAGTCGAAATATATAGTTATGAGAAGTTGAGATGGCAGCGCGTGTCATCGAACGTGTGAGGGATTGTGCTTTAGAGTCACCATGGTTTTTGTCCATCTGGTGGAGAGAAGGCATGCGTTGGTCTCCATTAAAGTGGCCCAGAGGTGAATTGAAAGCTAGCGTGGGGTGACATAAAGTTGTGCCTGTGAGAGGCATGTTGAATGCATCTAATTTATATTCAACTGGGATTCCTTGTAAGGAATCCATAAATTAGATGGGTTCCCTTGTGTATCCATGTTGCTGCTGCTGCTATTTTAGAGCCGCAGTGAGATGTCTGCACTGGGCGGCATTGTCCAGCTAAAAAGCATCGCTATTGAAGAACGGCCAGTGTGATGTCTGCACTGGTCGGCGATCTCCAGCCAAAGAGACTGTTTTTGGCAGCTTACAAGATTTGATGGCCGGAAATGAAGGTCCAGGCTGAATAGGATAAGTCATCCTGATTGGGTGAAATTAAGTGTCGAATTAAATTGCACGCCAAACCAAAATAAGAAATTTTTCCCTTCTCTACATGTTCGTATGTATGTGGGGTTAGAAATATTGGTGTGTGCGACCTTATGCTGCATATATGTATTCATGTGCATGAGGTGATATCAAAAAGTCTTGTTGAAAGTTCATAGAGATAAAATCAGAAAGAAAAGAGATTCTTGGAGAAAATGATTCTGGATAAAAAGGTTTTTTCACCCCCCCCCCCAATATCCATCATATATACAGTAGGAGGTCAGTAGATAAAAGTCTGGCTGGTTTAAGTGCCTTAAAGATGAGTGGTCTGTATTCAGAACAAGTGCTTCATATTAGTGAACAAACAAGAAATACTGAGAAAGAGAAGTCAAAATAGCCTGAGAAGTGAGAGATAGCGGTTCTGAAATTCAGCTCAGTCAGTTTGCAGTTGAGGTCATATGAAAAAAAGGAGTGAACTAGGATTGTACAGAACTGAAATTTAAGAATGGAATGAGGGAAACTTGCATTCTGTCTATGTAGCAATAGTTACACTCAAAACTGTTTTGCTAAGTGTCTCATACTTAGCAAAACACACCTTTTCTATGCAAGATATCATCATGATGGTTTTTTTTTGTTTTTTGGGTTTTTTCTTTTCCTTCCTTGCGGACTTGTCTCATGGCTTGTTCAACCTTGATCCAAACCTGTAAAACTAACATTATGCAGCAAAGTTGTATAGACTGCAGACAGTAATTGCACATAATCCAATGGTTTTGTCTCATCAGATTACAATATCACTGATGATTTTGGAAAATAAAAGAATGAACCATATTAAAAATTTTATCTCCAAAAAAGACAGCTATATATAAAAAAAAGATGGTTATTACCTAAAACTGAACACTACACAAATTTTTTCTGTGAAAATTAAAACTCAGTGATATCCATGACAACAAATGCCAAAAATTGAAAAAAAGAAAATTGAATTTTTTGGCAAAAACTGGTTGAAGACTTCTCTTTTTTTTTTTTTTTACATTTCTATCAGGATGAATTTTTATACCAACATATTTATTATTGCACATATATTTATAACAACATTAATGCATATCTTGATAACAACTAAGTTTGTCATAAGACCAAATAGTAGAAATGGAGGAGTAAAAAAAGATGTATTGCTCCATTCAACCACCAGGAAAATCATAATTAAGTCTTTTCCTGAGTTAAACTACAGAAATGGTCCATTAAAGTATTAGATGAAACTTTGGGTATTTATTGTTTTCAACTGTACAAGTCTTGTGTTGGACGCTTAAAGAATATATCTAAATTAGATCTACAAACTGTATAAGTTTTCTTCTTCTTGTCTTGTGTGGGACTATAGAAGAACCCATCTAAATTTAAATTAAATCAACAAACTCTATAAGTCTTCTTGTTCTACAGTTGTGTTGAACTATTGAATAATCTATCAAAATGAAACTTGGTGAGTCAATAGCTCTTTATTAGATCTACAAAATATGGAAGTTGCATTGCTCTACACTTTGTAGAAAATATATATTTTATTCAAATTAGTTCTGAATAGTGGAAGTTATATTTAAATCACTGCATAGATTCAGATAAGAGAATATACAAATGTTGACTATTGATTTATTAGGTTAATGTTTATTATTTCTAGTTTTGTTTTGAATGTAAACATAAATCATAAGATGATGAAACAACTGCAGATATGCAGTTAGGTAACAAAAATATTGTTAAAAACAAAGAACTCAGACTATAACACTCTGCATAAGGAGACACCTTTATTACACCCTTCTTCTTACACTCGCACCTTAACCAATATGGCCATTTGTTTACTTCCGGTCCCTAAATAACACCTTCTCTTATCGAGAGTATCAGGGGAGATAACTTGCATGCTTTAACAGTTCTTCCCCCTTTTTCTTTTGTAGAGCATAAGTTCTGCAAAAGAAAATAGGAAAGTGTAACAACAATAAACAGAGGACTCTTTTGGCTCAGACATGAACCCCAGGATCTTAAATGAAGGCACTCCTTTCTTTGTCAAGGAGTCGGCAATTTGTGTGTTAGTTGGTACCCAAGAGATCTCAGCAGTTTCCTTTCCTTCATGCATCTCTCTCAAAATAGCCATCTCCATGCGAAGCCTCTGTTCATTGTAACTTTTATTAGGGTCAATCTGTTTTTTTTTTCATATCGCTTGGCAAGGTTGTATTTGCATCTTTGTTGAAGAAAGAAGAATTGGATTTTATTTCTGTAGCCGAAACAATTAAATGAGGATTTTTCTTGCAAGTTGAACCTGGAGTACAAATTGTTTCTCTTCTTTGAACATCAGGAGATAAAAAGTTACGTTCTAGAGTAGGTAATGATTTCATCCCATTCTTGCAGATTTTTGCTGATCTAGGATTATTGAGATCAACAAGCTGACTCTGCACTAATGGCTTTCTGTTTGTATGCTTGGGCTTGATTCTTTGCTTGGGTGCCGGCTTATACAAAGACTTTTTAGAAATCCCAGAATTTGAACCACTGGTCACTGACGCCATATTAAAATTTCCAACAATAGGTTTAGGTTCAGTCTTTTTGTAACGAATGCATAGTTCACATGAATTTGGGAGTGTCTGCAAAATTTTTATAAATTCAGGATCTGTCACTCCTGCATTTTTAACTAAGTTACATAATTTCTTACTACTAGGATGACTAAATTGTCTATGTAACTTTGTTGCAATTTAAATTTTTTCTGCCGTATTTTTAGAAGAGATTTCTTTAATAAAAAGTATATGTTTGAACTTACGTTTGTCTGGTAGAGGTTTGGTAATAGGAATGTAGCAATGTCCCGACAATGTGCAGCTTAATGGAATTTTCTTTTTTAACATTGTAACAGTGTCATCTTCAAAGTTGAGGCAAGTTCCAGCCCTTTTCATGGCGTCTTTACTCAAGAGAAGTGGAATGTCAGAGTTCACAAAATCAATGATAATACTGACTTCAATATCAGCAATAACACATGGTAGAATCACCTTGTAGAGCGAGTTCAGTTATTTCCATTGTTGAATTTAAAGGTTCTCACTCCTTTTATTTTTACTATTTTTTTCTTTTGTGCATCCGTTAATGTTTCAAGAAAACATTTATACCATTTTGTTCCACAAACGGTGCTGGATGCACCACTATCTAGAACTGCAGAGCCAAGCATCTCACCCAAAAAATGTCTCCGCTGTTCTTACGTTTTTGCTGACTCATTAACACCATATGCGACGTGGATAAATCTTCCTCTATTTTGAAGTGTAATAAAATATAATTGGAAAATAACAACTTATTGACTAATTCTTCTCAGATATTGAATTATGTTGAACCCAATTGTTTACTTTCATCTTTCTATTTTTATTTATTTTTTAATAAGATCAATTTATAAGCGGAGTTTAACAGATTTGAATTCAGAGTTTTCCTTCTCCTAGACTAGTTGCCTCACCAAGGCTGAAGAACCCAGTCTATCCTACTATTTACCCATAGTTGGAGGGAGAATAATTGGATTCATACTTTTCCCAAGGGTATTAGTGCCATGTGGAATGCAATCAGTCTCGTCTAGGATTTGAACTCGTGTCACCGTGTTCACTTCCTACGACGATAACCATTACACCATGAGCACCTCCACATGTCGCCATCTTTATTCCTGCTACTATAAATGTAAGGACAATCATAAGACCAGTGAAACCTGCAGCCACAATTGTTAAAAACAAAGAACTCAGACTATAACACTCTGCATACGGAGACGCCTTTATTACACCCTTCTTCTTACATTCATGCCTAAACCAATAAGGCCGTTTGTTTACTTTCGGTCCCCGAATAACAACTTCTCTTATCGAGAGTATCAGGGGAGATAACTTGCATGCCTTAACAAATATGTTTAATGATAATAGATAGATAGTGTTATATTTAGCGTATGGTGGCAAGGAAAAGACAAACACAAGTTGAAGGTTTTAAACAATTATTATTAACAAGGAAGAAAACACAAGGTTATAAAATGAAGAATCAACTGTACAAATTTTGTACCATACAATCTCCAGTGAGTTAGTGAATTGAGAGTGTGTGTGAAACCACAGTTTGTATGATCACTTGTTATAATTTACAAAAACTCGCTTGTTAAGTATGGTGGAATGAGGGTGGTAAGGATACCAGATGATCTCAGTGGTAGTAGTAGCCGCGGACGAGGGGGGGGGGCGTTGTAGCCAGGTCAGCAGTTGTTCACAGCAAGTGGTGCGTTAAATCCATCAGGGTTCAGGTGAGCTCCTAATGGCCGTAGCGTGTTCCTGCGTTCCACCCTCATGGTCAGTCAGATGCCTTTGCAGATCCTCGCTTCTTATATAGCTACCCCTTGGATCAAGTCGGTTCTGGGAATTTTTTAGGGGGAACATTTATGATTGGCTGAAAAAGGGCATTTTGTTAAATTGAATTAATTTCTTGCATTCTCACCTGGAAGCCCTGCACGGAGCCTCTTGCGCAAAGACGCATTTTATTCATTTTCTCTGTGGCAGCCATCAGGCTAACATCCGGTCGAATGCTACCCTTCTCCAGCCATGTGTGTGTTTTTTTTTATTTTAATGAAATCACAAATCAGGAGAGATCTGAATCCTGCTATATTTCAATAGATAGCAAATTGGTAGGTGAAGAGTAAATATAAATGCTTAAAATATTTAAGTATGATTAATTTAATCAAGACATGTCAATGATAAAATACATGTCTGGAGATGGATATTTAACTTTGAAATACACAGAAGAGCTCAGATTATTTGTTTTATGTACTAAATTTCAAATTTTTTTTTCTTTTTACTTCATATTTTCCATGCTGCAAATAAAAACTATTCCTAAAAACATTTCGACTTCGTACATCTTGGAACTTCTCTCCTTTACATACCTTTATTTACCTAACAACAATTAGCGAGGGAATTACACACTTAGCGAGGAAACAATTCAACGTAAACACACACACACACACGCACGCATGTTACAACTCTTCCTTGCTAAAAACTAAAAATAACAATTTTATTACCACTAAAAAGCATTGGACTTAGTTTTTCTCAACTGGATGAACAAGGCCAAAGAAAACAGACTCTAAATAAGGCACACTACAATTGGGTTAATATGTACTTTATATTGAGTCATTAATGAATCTATCAAAATTAATCTTGGTAAGGAGATAACTTTAGATCTAAAAACAATGCAAGTTTCATTATTGTAGTGGAAGGTCTTCAACATGCAATTTTTTGAGGGGGAGGTCAGTAGATTTGGTTGGTTGTGTTTTATTGAATATCAACCTTATAGGTTACTTGATGCCAAATCCTGTTTATATGTAATACATATGTAAATGAAGAGTTTGTAGGAGAGGGCTCATTTATTTGCATACAATTAAATGGTTTCAAGTATTACTATCTAAAACTAATAATTCTATTTGTACACAATTAGATAATTTCAAGCATTGCTCTCTCACACTAATGATTCAATTTCTATTAATCCTTGGTATACACACAGTTCAATGGTTTCAACTATCGTAAATGATCAAATAGTTCTATTTGATCCATAAATGGGACCCTAACAGGTACTACCACTTTGGGTCAGGGTGGGCCTTGGATTAATTGCAATGAAGGGGTACTCCACATTCTCAAAAGCTCCAGGGCTGGAGTCTCACCATCAGATGGTTTAGTGACATGTCCAGGACATACATTGTGGGGTCTTATCTCTCTACAGAGATACAGTTGCCATATTTGACAGCTCCAGCCAACTGGGCTTGACTAACTTGAAGAAGTTTTATGAGTAATTTGATTAGTCATTTTTGTTCTAAATGCTGTACTGTAGAAAAGTTTTCAGCTTTTATATTACACGTGGTATGTTTTAATCTTTCTAAAATATGTCAGAGTATGGAGGATGAGAGAAGAAGGGTTAAAGATGTAAAGATGCTTGATGTAAAGGGAAATTTATTAAAAATCATTTATGTTGGTTCAAAGGAAAGATTAGAGTTGCTACAAGTATAATTTATGGTGTCAATGAAGATTTAAAGAAAGTCAATCGGTAATTCATCTCTGTCTCTGAGAAATAAAGGGGTAATAAAATAGGTTTAAATTCCAGGATTAATTTGTGTCATAAAGTGTGATAGGTTATAGAAGCATTTATTACAAAGAAATAGTGTTCTATAAAGTTAAGTTAAATTTATGAGCTTCAGAACAAATGATTATGGAGATTTTGTTGTTGTTTGATTTCTTTAAAGATAAAATTAATTCCTTAAGAGAAGATTCTAAAAGTTAATTAATGAAGTAAAACTATTATGTTTGACTCAGTTTACAGACAAAACAGTGGACAAGCATTTGATTTTGCTATGTTGATTTTTGGATTAAAATAGTAAAAGTATCTGATGATGCTCAGGTTGATAGAAGTTAAGAAAGAAAATGTTTTAAGAAAATAATTCTGATATATATTATAGCAAAGTTCTATAGACTAAGAGACATTAACTTGATAAAAACTTACCATAAAATATTTTAAACAAAGAAATATTCTGATTAGTTTTCTAAAAGCCCTTTTGTTCAGATTTCTTATTTGTCCATCTTTTACAAAGTACATTTTTTACTAATTATACCATGAACATTCAACATAGAGTTAAGTATGTGAAAAAAACAAAACATGAATCTAACCTTGCCTTTTTAATTATTTGAGGGAAAAAAAAGAAAATATTTTTAGACTTCTTGTAAGTTTAGGAAATGATGCAATTTCCTTGTCAAAGAAAGTTCTAGAAAAAAATATATCAATTTCAGCACAATTGAAAGCTAAAAAATCTAACCTAAAAAAAAAAACACCCATGCATCGGTTCAAGAAAATTCAAGAATTTGGGGAAAAACCCAATTTAAAAAAAATCAAAACACACTACCACATTTTTTGACCAATTGGGTATGCTAAAAAAAAAATTAAATTGATGGTTACTTTCTTTGTTAGGAATTTGTGTAGCTAATGCGTATGAGCATGATCCCCCCCACCACCAAAATACTATAAAGTTAAAACATGTTCAGAGGCATTTGAGAACAGTTCACCTATCCGCCAGGCAAGACGGATATAACAGTGTCTCAGAGTCTCATAAGCAGCCCTACTTACTTAATCACTAGACGGATCATATCAAGTTATGACTGTCAACTTGGATGATAGCATATCAACTCCACATACTGGCTAAAGATTCACTACTACCTGCAGTGACTTAACAAAGAACAATTTCATTTCTTTGTTTTCAGATCTAACCGAGAATAAAACTTCTCTATTTTTGTAGCACTTGTGTTAATTGTGTTATCTTTATTAACATTAGTCCACTACAAATAATAGTAATCTCCATGTGTGTTGAACACCCTTGCTACATAAATCTTTACTTCACACCTTTTGGCCAGAAATGGCATATTTTGTTAGCTGAAAACCACCTTAAAAGCGTCTTAGAGGTCAAATTTACATATTTGGGTCAAGTCAGTATCCATACAAAAATTAGGGTCCTAAAACAGACACAAACTCACAAACTTTATTTATTAAACTTAGCTTCTTTAGGTACAAAAGTATGGACTACCTAGTGAGAATTGAACTTACGAGTAATAAGCAACAATCTTAGTTCACTAACCATTGCATCATAATGAGCTGCTCAACTTTAGCATTATAAAATAGATTGATTAAACAATCAGATGGTTAATTGGTTGTGTATTTATGGCATATCCACCCTTGCATGTTATTTAATGCTAAATCTTGTTTATATATATATATATATATTAAATATACACAAATAGTTCCTAGGGAACAATTTTTAAACAAGCCAGAGCTCATTTGTTTGCACACAGTTAAATGGTTTCAAGTATTATAATCTAACATTAGTAAATCTGTTCAACATCATTCATTCATTCATTTTCACACAGTTAAACAGTTCCAAGTATCAGAATGAAATACTAATTTTTCAGTTTAACATCAATCATTTGTTTGCACACAGTTAAATGGTTTTACATATAGAAAATCATTAAATATTTCTGTTTGACCCATAGATGGGATTCTAACTGTTACTACCACTCTGAGTCAAAGTGAACCTGGGAATAATTACAATGAAGGAGTACTCCACATTTCCAAAAGCCTCAAAACTGGAGCCTCACCATCAAATAGTTTAGAGTCATATGGGGGTGGTTCTTATCCATCTGCAGAGATGTTGTTGGCTTATTCTCCAGCGCAAGCCTTTTGGACAATTATCAATTTGAGTAATGATTATTATGCATCATAATAAAACAATACACTACTTAATTTGATATAAGTTTTTGTAATTCTAAAAATTTATACCTATCTCCAGCATTCATTAATTTTAACAAACTATTTAATTATAATTTATTACTCACAATATTTTACTTCACATATAACAAATATATTTTCAAATCCTTTAATTCAAAGCTTAGATAATGGTCATAATCACAATTTTGAAGGTTTTCATTTCACATTTAGATTTACATGATTAAAAACATTCCTAATTACATTGCCATGACAATCAATATTTTGCCTAAGATGAAAAAATTTTTTCAAATCTTTTTATGCAGCTCATACCAGACAAAACATCATCATAAATGTATAAACACTCCGAGAAATTAGTTTTCACGTCTTATTTCCCTTTCATATCTTAATATTTAAACTACAATAATAGTGAAAAATCTCACTTAATTACTACTTGATATGATATATGGCCCTCAGAATCTGTGAACGGGGTTAAAGGTAAATTTTGAAGAGATAAAATAATTTCTAAAGATGTAAAGCCACAGTGATGTTAACCAAAAGTAGTAGAAAAAAAAAATTTAAATAGAGACATGAAAAGAATTAAGATTCTGGAAATAAACCCAATTACTTTTTCAGTCTCTGTCAAAGAAAGAATTTTTTTCTTTATTTCTTAAATTTTACTATTTTCTGTCATTCTTTTTTTATAAAAGAAGTAAAAGATCTTTAACTGAATGGTCTGAATAATGGAGGAAAGAGGGGGAAAAAAAAAAAAAAAAAAGCAAAAATGCCACAATGACAGCTGACCTAAAAGGTAACTGACAGGGATACATTTTCACTTAAAACTGACACATTCTAAGAAAAGTGTTTCCATTGAATTGGCTTCCACATTTCAATTAAGATCGAATACTTATTCTGACTAGAATGAATTAAGATGGTTACCAGATTCAAGAAATGAAAAAAGGAGACCAACAATCTATTCTGAAATCAATTGAATTGAAGGACATTTAATTATAAAATAAAATTTAAGATATCAACTTTTATTTGAAAAGGAAACATTAAAAAATAAAGCACTATTACTTTCAATTTGGATATAATTTTTGAAGCTAGCTCACCCTGTTAACCGAGTCGCTGACTATTTTCCCTGCAAAGAGGTAAGACCCGAACTAAAATCCTGGGTATGACACTAAACTGCATCCAGTGGTGAATCTCCAGTTCTGGAGCTCTGAGGAGTATAGAATACTTCTTTATTGCCATTAGCCCAAGGTCTTCTCTGACCCAGAGTGATAGTGCCTGTTATGGGCCAATCGAAAGGGCCAATAAATCTGTTTGAAAATTATGTGTACTTGATAGGAATACTTGATATAATATAACTGTGCAAACATGATTAAAGGCACATAAAAATATGCAATGAAAAATTATAAATATAGATATTATTAAAATCCAAGTTGGTTTTTCATTTCTAAACAGATAACTATAAAAATAAATGCATGTCTTAGCCTTAACATTAAATTTGGGAAGTATTAAGGTCTTTTTTGATTTCACACACTGTTTTTTTTTCTGCTCATTGTCCCAATGAGCATTTATGAGATGAAAATCCTCTGTATTATGAGCAGAAATAAGTCAAATGTAATTATGATCAGAATGACCTGAGTCTTCATCGTGTGAAGGCTGTCAAGTTCTTGTAGCATAAGACAGGTTAAAGAATGATGCAAAATTAGTATTCAAACAATGGAAATCTAATTATAGATCTACACCTTCACCATAAAATTATTTATAGTCATACACAAGACAAAAGTCTTCTGTACAGAGGAGTAAAACCTTCATCTAAAAATGAGTGTCCTGGATATGACACCAAACAGTACAAGGTGGTTAGACTCAAATTGTGAAGCTTTGGGGAGTGTGGAGTTATTCCTTTGCAACCATTACTCTCAGGTCCACTCTGACTCAAAGTAGTAGTACCTGTTAGGGTTCAATCTATGGGTCATATAAATCTGTTAGAGATAATATTTAAAATGATTCTGAATTACAGTAATAGATTGGCTTTTTGAACACTGATATTCTAAGTATTTACCTGTTTAAAATAATTGTGAAGAAACATTTTCATACTTTATATAACTGAGACCATAGTTGTTAAACTGGCTTTGGTATAAAATTACCTAACAAGAGTTGACAAATCAACAAAATAACACAGAAAAAATGTGAGAACCAAACCAACTGATATGACTTACGAGAAGAAATAGAAAAATAAAGTTCACATATTCCAAGCAGTTCTGAAAAACAATATTTAGACAAGATTTTTAAAAATACCTTCTATTGTTCATGCAGCCTATGTTCTTCGAAATACTTAAAATCTATTTTATCAGATTTGAGGAGTGAAGTCAGATTGCAAAACTGGTTGTGTAGCTTTACGTCATCAACGATAGTTCCTATTTTTTTTCAAGAATTCAATACATGGAATCAAATTTGTACTTTTTGTAATAAGAGAAAAGGAGAATATCTTAAAGTGAAAATGGATATTATATTTCAATTGAAAAAGGAGGACATTTCCATTTTGAATACCATATGGTAAACCAAGTGATGAGAATATAATTGAGGTTGTTGAAGTAATTGAATGTAAGCTATAATCTAATTGGTAAGCTATTTGATCTTCTAAGATAGATGGCATTCATAGCTTTTTTCAAATGTAGACATTGACTTTAAATTAAAATAAGTTATGGGTGAAATACTTAAAATAATAACAGAGGGGAAAAATAGTTTAAATGAATGATGACCCTTTAACCTTAGATGACATTCCTATGGTGAGAATTTGATAAAATATCTAGTATATTCAATAAGTACAGGGGTGCTAGGTATTTGTGAATATATCTTTCATGACTTGTAAAGAAAGAGAACTTAATGTAATATTACATGCCATGTGTCATATTTTATTATCTTAGTTCTCTTTTTAGAAATTTGGGTGTGTTAAGCAGATCTTTTTCTAAGTATTATTTCTGATGATTGGGGAATCCACAATCAAAGATTCATATGACAACACAGCAAATACAAATATGTATATAATAAATTATTCAACATTTATAATGAATAGTGAAAGGTATAATATATTTTCTTGTTGGGAGAATGTAAGAAAGTTCCTTTCTTTTGGCTGGTTGTTGTTACTGTCATTCTTGCAGTCCTTCACCTGGTTCTATTTCAGCGAAGGACCCTACAGGGATCATAAGGATACTCAAAATAGCTATGGGCTTCTGCCTATATGGAGAGGTGTGCATGCATACGGGAAAGAGAAAGTGCTGTCTTCGGCAACTTCCTGTTCATTAGAGTTTGTCCCCTAAATAAAATCTCCAGATGGTGACTGTTGGAGATGTTAACAACACAGCGTTTGTTATTATTTTTTTTTATTTGATGCCACCTTCACAAGCAAAAATTAAAGGCTTACTATCATATATCAAAGGAAATTGGATAGGCGTAAGGATCAGTTGGTTTTAATTTCTTCATTGCATGTTAGAGAAAAGATATACATAGGGTGATTGATCAATAAATGGATTAGTTTTCACTTTATTTGCATTTATCCTTATCTTTTATTAGAACTTTTTTTTTTCTTTCTTATATTTTATACATATCAAAAAGAGTTAAAGCCCTAAATCTCTCAAATATGTCTGTTCTCTTCTATATCTCAATTCCAACTGTTTAACTAACTCAAAACTAAGTAAAATAAGTCATTTTCCTTTTTCAACATTTGACAATCAGACTACCCTATCAAATTTCAGACACTCACTCATATTCTCAACCTCATTTTCATCACTTTTAGAGTGGATTTTACCAGCACCTATCTTTTAGCTTGTCACTCACTGAAAAGGTGATTGGCTCAAGGGCCCAAATCATGTTCAAGTGCCCCAACCTATTTTACATTCCCAGTTTGACAGCAAAAATTAAAAGGCATGTTGTGTTCATAGCATAAACTGAACTATAGTGACCAGAACCAGAAAAGGGAATAAGAAAAATGCTAGGTGGCACCTACAGATGCTGGATATATAGTGGACAAGCTCTGGAAAGAGAAGGTCACTTAGGCAAGGCTATATGTGTCTTCCCATATAACCTATGAAACCTAGGAGTGGTTGGCTAAGAATTTCTATAATTCTGTCATCTCTAATGTGTAGCCTCTTAGCTTTTCTGGTTTGAATCCCTGGATTGCAAGGATACCAACAAGCTGACCCATAAAATTTAGCCCAAATAAGGTATCTTTGAAAAACTAAAGTGATGAAGAGATGACATAAGATAAATCACTGTTAACAATAATAATTCAAATAAGATTTGATTAGATCTGATATGAAAGAGAAAAAAAAAACTTATTTGTCAAATAAACTAGGAAAATCAAGATAGTCAATTCAACATCTCATAATTTAAAAGATCATTACAAAAATGCTTATATATATAAACTTTTGAGTAGATTTTATATATTCTGAAATATAAAATTCATCCATTTTAAACTCAACTACCCATAAAATAAATCAGCTTTGAAATTAACATTTACATATATGCATATAGGCTCTATTCATTATAATACATTGAGATGAAAAGGGTAATCTCCTTTCCTGGACTTGGATGATCATGGCTCTTCGTAGCATCCTTTATCAAAAAACTCCCCTTTATTGTTCTTGGCAAAGATACTAAGTGGTTTCCTGTTATGTTCTAAATTCAGTTTTCCTTCTTCTAGACTGGTTGATTGCTACCATGGCTAAAGAACCTAGTCTGCTACGCTGGAGACAGAAGTGAATTTATGCCTTTCTCAAGGGTATTAATGTAAAGTGAATGCTCACAGTCTCTTTGCTTATGAATTCTTTCCTCTAAGTCAATAAAACTTACAATACCTATACATTCATACATTTTGGGAAATGAGCACAGTGACCAGAGTTCAAATCTTGGGAAAGGCATAACTCCAAATATTCTTCCTCTACCTCTCGGAAAATAGTTCTGCAGACTAAGCTCTTTAACCTTGGTATAGCAATCAGTTTAAGTAAAGGAAAACTTTGAATTCAAACCTGTTGAATTCTACTTGAATTTGTCATTGTGTCACATCTTGCTCCTGCCAAGGGGCTGATAAATACATTTAATGAATTTAAAATGCTTAAATAGGTATATTTATCAGTTACTTGCATATGGTGAAGTATTTTTTTCATGCAAAAATACCTTTAATTTTTTAAATCTCTTTTATCAATGCACTTAATCCAAGTGTACTACCCCTGATAAAAATATAAAATAGTCTTCAAGAATTGTAAACTAATTTGCATATCAAAATTTTCGCTGGTTTTAGGAATGTGAATTACAAGAAGATTCCATAATTTTTTCTTCAATATTAGGTTCTTCTGAAATATTTTTCCCTGTATGTTTTTGGGGAAAGTATACCATTAATTAAAAGAGTATAATCTTTTTTGTTTAAGAAAGTATCTTATAAAGCCAAAATTTTTTAGTTATTAAAGAAAAAATGTTTTTATCTTATTTGTCATTAGTTTATTTACTGCTAAATAAAAAAAAAACTTTACATGAACATCCTCTAAGTGGGCTAATTCCATGATTTTTCTTAAGAGTAGTATATGCCTGAGTATTTGCATTTGTGAGTTGTATTATCAGTTTGTGTATATTAGCGTTATAGATTGTGTCTGTACTTTTGGGATCAAGTTTGTGTTATCTTAATAAGATGAAGGAAATACTACTAAAAAAAAATATGGAATTACTTAAATTATACCATTAATTTAAATAATTCAATCTAGTTCATTTAATAAATATTTTATGATGACAGAATGTTTAGCAAATAAAGTAAAAACGTTTTGCATCTTATCTGTAATTAGATTATTCACTACTAAATAAAAAAATAAAAATTAAGTGAATACTCGCAAAATGTGCTAATTCTCTAATTTTTGTCAGGGTTTGTACAATTTACTCATTTTAAGCTTAATAACCTATAAAACAAAATATTTTTGCTAAAGTTTTCATTCGCTTAAAGGCATACAAGTACTTCAAATTTTCATATTAGTTTAATTGGGGAATCCCAATGGTATAGTGGCTAACATACTGGACTGCAACATTGTAGTGAGTTCAAACTCAAGTTGTGCTATTATGTTCACTCTCGGACAAATACCCTTGAGAAAATAATCATATGCAAACAAATGAAATCCTGCTTATAGAAAATTTTACCAACTAAGTATTCGTTTAGAAATCTTTGGTTGAATTTATATACATATAGACAGAATTTGGTATTAAATAACCAACAAAGGTTGGTATGCCATAAAATCCAAACAACTAACCAACCACCAACCTTGAGAAAGCTATGAACACCTTTATCCACCACCCCCAGCTATGGGTTGAATAGTACCACTGCTGTTCTTCTATAAGGATGGCTTTAGCATTAAATAACCCATAAAGTTTGATATACCATTAAACAAAGATACCAAACCAAACCAATTTAATATTATCTGGATGAAATCAATTAAAGGAAAATTATTGCAGTACTTCTGAATTCATTTTAAATTCATTTGCATATTCAATTTTGTCTGCATGGGAAAGAGATTTCCATCGTAGACAGTTTGTTATATATTTTTATTACAAGATTTTTTTTTTCGTCACAAAATTGAACAATTTACTAAAGTCGGTTCTAAAAATATTATTACTGATAATTTATCTTCTATGAAATATACAGCATTTGATGGATGAAGAAATGACCATCTTTTTTAGACTTACCAATCAGATTTTGTTACTTATCCTATGTTCTTGAACAGCTTAATCTATGTGTATTTATCAATTTACCTTTATTGATCTATTTTAGTTCTCATTTATTGATTACTATTTATTGATTCTTTCATGAACTTATTCTTGTATTTTATCATGGGATTTCCTCTCTCAGTCATTTTATATATACCTACTAACTACGTAAATTAGTTCTTGTCAATCTTATTCTGATCTTAAATACCCTTTCATCTTTGTGGGGTTTAAAGGTTTTTAGCGTCGAGGTTACCAATGTGGGGTTTGAAGGTTTTTATAAAGGTCAGTGGCTAAGGGCAAGGCTGTGTTGCCGTAAGATATCTGACTCCATATTTTGGTTATATTATTTTACCCCACATTGACTGGCTGGCGCAATGCCTTGCCCAAAGAAGGTCCATAAGAAATATACAAAAAGAAAAGATAGGAACAGATAGGAGACGAAAACATTTCTTTCATACTTTCCTTTATTTACTTGGTGAATGGACTAACCAACGCTACGTCCCAAAACATAGCGTGGTGTCCAAAACACCCGACAGTAAAATCGGTGTTGTCGGTTCGACGTCACTACCCGAAAAGAGGTCGGTTCACAGAAAACCTGAGTATTTATCTCTCTTCACCGGCTCCAAATTCGCCACTCCAAAATCCTCCTAATTTTGGCGCGACCGCTTCTCATTGGCCACTTTACATTTTATTATTTTTCTTTTTTCTGATTTTAACCGGATGGATGCGTGGAGCCTTATGCGTGGCGACGCGTTTATACATTTTGTATCTGGCAGCCGACGAGTCAATATCCGGTTGGGAGTTTTTACTGTTAATTCCTAAATCCCCACATCTTTTCATGAATTGATTGATTTACATTATTCTTCTTTGAATCCTTTGCATAAATATTCATTTTGCTTCCTTTCTCTTGGTGCATATATAATCTTTCAATATATAAGGTTTATCTTGGAAAATATCTAGCTATTTGTTGATAATGAAAAAAATAGCTTACCTGAGGCAATAGGCCTGAGGCTCTTTATTATTACTTCTCAAAGAATCTTATCAACTTATCTTAGTGCCAATTCCACTTTTCAAAACAGTTCTCTCTTAGGTTGGTCATCCACTGTCTTTTTTTCATGTTTGTCTCATGTATGATTATTTTAATTCTGAGAAAAAAACAGATGTTGCTAGAAGCCAAATATGGACTGTAACAAGGTTTATGTACATGAGTGATGTGTGGTTTTGCCAAAAACACAGCATGAGACATGAAGAATCAATTTGCTTGTGAATATGATAGATATACAGTACACAAGCCAACTCAGTGGTGTGTCACTGTCAACTGAATCACCCCAGGGGAGAGCATGAATGCTCTAAGCATTTGCCATGTTACACCAACATTTTGCAGCAATTTCTTGACATATGGATTCATTCCAGGTATGTGTGTGTAGATAGATATGGATGCATACATACATACATACATTGGATTAAGAGAAATCTATTTTAATAGATTAAAAGAACAAATTAAAGAAAAAATAGGTAAGATCTTTATTATTTTCTTTATTCTTAAAAATTTGTCAGATTTTCCCAACTGGAAATCAATCTTTTATTTTTGCTGTTTTCTGGAGACAATCTGAACCTTTCACCAAGTGGATACTTGAGCATAAAGTGAGATTGGAACTGAATGGTTTAATTCACAGTTTCTCCATTTAAGTGCTTTGAATGAGAAATGGGATTCAGTTTTCAATAAGAAGACATTCTTTCCAGATTTTCAAAGAATTTTCAAGTAGTTGAAACTTTTTGGCAGACTAATAAGAATAAAAAAATAACAATTATTCTTAGTTGTAAAAAATTCAGCTTAATAGCACTTGGTTTTTATAAAGGAACTTTTAAACCAATGAAGCAGGATGCCACATGTTATTTGTCAGAATAAAACTTTTGTATGTTAATTTTGTACCTTGATGAGAATGAAATGGTGATAAACATAGATCCATAAACATTGTAGGAGTAAATAGAACCCAAATAAAATTTCTATATTCTTAATCTATGTACTAAAAAGAATTATTATAAAGCTAAATGGATGAATATGTTACAAAAACAAATACTTTTAGAACATTTCTGATCACACAATTATGATTTTAATAGTGAAAGAGAAAACCAAAAAAGTTAGGTATCCAAAAACTTTTTCATGGTCATTTTTGGAAGTTATCCTGCATCTTCCCTTCCCATTCAGAACCCCTAATCTAAAATATAATTAGGGTAATAACTTCAGTAGGGTCAATATTTCATCTATAGAAAATGCAATATGAAACATCCACTTATAAAATGGCAATTGCTATATCTGAGTGCTTGGTGGTAGGGAACTCACTCTCTTTCTTTCACAAATGACCTCTATGAGCTCCAACCAAGTGTCACTCTTTGACTCTCATCTTTGACTGCCATCTGTTGCTTTGGATTAATCTTTATGTACATGATAATAACTATAGTTATTAGTTGTTAGATCAAATTTGATTACTAGGCAATCAGGTCTAGTAGGCAATTGTACAACGGAAGGAAATGGATTCCGTGATTTGTTTTCCTTACCAACTTTGCTCTTCACTCTTCATGCTATTAGAAGTCATCATCACTTTTCTTCATTCGTTTTGTCTGTTAAACTAGCGGTCTGCAGAAAACAAAAAAGACGCCATTGCTACTGGCATTGCTCTTTTTTTTTGCAACAAAATTTGCATGTGATACAAATCTTGTCTCACCGGGGATGAGACAGTTCTCCTATAAATTTATCCTCCAAAAACGGCCGAGTTTTTTTTACTGCTTGCACTCTACACACAAGACACATTCAACAGAGGTAAGTCATTTCTTTTTATATCAACGCTCTACAAGCCAGACAAAGTCTGGCTCTCTTTCTGCGAGAACACAGTAGACCTTCATTTCTGTGGCACAATTCCCATTCACTGTCACAACAATTTAAGGACTCAAACCTGCACAGGTGCATGACTCACATTACAAATGACCATGTCCACAAAAGGCACATGAAGCAGCACATTCTTTTGCATCATGTAAGAAAATACCATCAAAATGTGTCATTCAGTGAACAAGACAAACAGTTCAGATGAGATGGCCTAACTGGATTAGGATTTAGACTTTTGCTGTTTTCTTTATGTCGTTGAAGGAAAGAAAGAAAAAAAAACCTATTAGATACAACAATTACTTTTTACTAATTTTAATTCAGATATTTTAGATTTAATGTTTTTCCTTAAACTATTAATAGAATAGTACTTTTGACTTGTGAGAGAAATCTTTTTTTATTTTAAAAAGAAAGAATATATCAATATATAAATCCAAAAGAGGAGTGTTTTGTGTCATGGTTATAATCATTAGAGTTCACAACCTGGACAAGGCAGTTTTCATTTTATTTCACATTAATGCCTCTGGAAAAGGTATTAATCCATCTGTTCTTTTCCAGCTAAGGGTAAATAGTAGGACAAACTTGGTTATTTATGTTTGTTAAAGCAACTCATTTTGGAGAAGGAAAACTCAAACCAGCTTTCCTGGGCTTAAAAATACATCAGAGAGGTTGGGTAAATACAGATATGCTAATTGAAACCAGTTTTATACAGTGGTATGTTGACTTATGTCACTAAATTGTGTCAAAACCAGTCAAAATTGTGACTCTTTGTTACCCTTTAAATTAATCTAATTTCAATTAATTCATTTCAGGTCCTCTAAATCTGGGATTTTTAAACAGTTTAATGCAGTATATCATTTAAATTGGTAGGTGGGTTAATATTTAGCAAATTTTTGTGTGAAAGTGAAATACTTATTTTTGGTTCTGATTTTTCCATAGTTGAATAATTCATTATAAACTAAAGTAAAATGGAGCTGTTGTTTATTGGATGAAGTTGCTAGCCCCATGCCTGGTGAATTTGAATTATGAGTTTTCCCTTCTAGACAGATGTGACTACAAGGCTAGAAAGTTCAGGGTGCCATACAAATTACTCAGAGCTGTGTAGGGAGAAGGAAAAGAAATGAATTCATAGCTTTTCAAAATATTAGGGTAAAGTGGAAAGAAAAGATTTGAACATGGCTCATCAACCATTGCATCACCAGAACCTTTCTCTCTCTCTCTTGATGTATATATGTGTGTGTGTTTACCAAGAGTAACAAATATTTTGGTTGTCTGTACCTGATCAAGTATTTTCCAAAGCATTAAAAACACTAAATTCAATATGAATAAAAGACAAATATTTGAGGTTTGTACTAATTTGCCAATTAAATTTTACATAAGCAATTCATTAACCATACCATTTTCAAAGATTCTAATCAAGAAAAATATCTACAAAAGAAAGAAAGAAAGAGCCAATTGCAAGGATTCATTTTTCTTATTTTAGTGCAAGAATCCAGTGCTGGTATTAAAAATGATGAATTTCAGCACCGACTTGGTGCTACAGAAATTTCTCAGGAGAATATGCTTCATATATTAAGGCTTTATCAAAATTAAGTACTAATAAATATATATATATAATCTTCTTATGATGAATTTTGAATTTAAGAAGTAAAAAAAATCATATAAAACTAGGAGGGTGTTGCATTTGCACAACTCTGTGTTTCACCAGAGAGATTTTTTTTTAAATATTGTGACTGGCTTCATATCTTTGCAAATTGCATTAACTTTTCAAAAAATTATCACTTTATTACATAAGTTGTTTAAATGTGCACATGTCTTAATTCAATTTTAAAATTTAAAAAATTTAGAGTTTCAGTGTCAGTATCTTTAGGTTCTATCTTGTATAAGAGATAAAATCAACTTTTATACAAATTATTTTCTGAAGTAATTACATTCTATTTTATATTTAAATTAATTATCTTTTTTAAAGAAAAATTTTTGAATGGATGAGTACATTTACATAAAAAATTGGAGAACCATTCTTGTACATGAAATCAAGAAACATATATATTTTAATGGAAATGCCATTATAATTTTATTTCTAAAAAAAAAGATGTAAAGAAAAACTAAGTAATATTCTGTGGAGAAAAACCATTTTGTAGATCAAACAGCCATTTCTTTTAGTGGGGGGAAAAGAAAACTGGAAATCAGATTCAGAAAAGACAAAAATAAATTTAATCTGCTCAGTAAAAAGTATTTGGGAATGATCTTGGCTAAATATTGTGTGGGCCAGCATATACAAAGGGAATGGAGAAAACAAAGCAATTACAAAAACTGGTATTTCTATTTTTTTTATTTTATTGTTTAGAAAGAAACAGAACCAACATGTATGTTAATTCTTAAACTTTAAAATATGCATGGGTATATATATATATATATATATATATATGATAGAAATATGTGGAAAGTTGGATAAATCAAACACTTAACTCAAATTTAGATGTGTGAAATATCACACATCTAAATTTGAGTTAAGTGTTTGATTTATCCAACTTTCCACATATTTCTATCATACTGTCAGATTCACTATAATCTATCATTCATATATATATATATATATATAGAATTAACTTAAATCGCTAGTCGAAAATCTTCTACTAAAGTTTCACCTTAACGGATCATCAGGAAGTTTCGCCTAAACCATTCTAAGGAGAAATTGCCTTTATTCACCAAAAACCTCCACCTATCCTAAAATTTGCATAAAAAAAATAAATAAATAAATAAATAAAAAATGAAAAAATAAAAATAAACCTATAACATTTCCTAATTATATAGTAACCACGCTCTTTTGTGTTTACAACTATTCAACACCTCCGATCTTTTGTTTAGCATATTCTTACTTTTACAATCTGCTATTATCAATTTTTCCTCCATACAAAGATTACAGGTTCTATTACCTGCCCTATATTTGCGGCATTTCTTTATTACTTCCCATTTCATTATCGGATCTACTCCTATTTTTTCCTTAATCTCCCACACATAACTAGATAAAGCAGTGCTATATCTATATCTTTCGTGCGAAAAACTTGTTCTATGGTTATAGTACCTAGTTTTAAAATCCCCTTGGGTTGACCCAAAATATATCTTTTTATCTCTCTTATTATTCGAATCAGTATATACCTCTACTTTATACACTACACACTCCTGCTTACACTTTCCCTTGAGAGGACACCTAACCTTATCCCTACAGTTGCATTTGTCAATCACCTTATGCTTCTTTGTACCTAATTTGGCTATATTACTCCTATTTATTATTCCGTTAATGTTTGGCATGCAACTGTAACTTAATTTAATACAATTCTTATTAAATATCTTATATAATTGGCTCCCACTAGGGAAGTTTCTTTTTAATATCTTGAAGAACTCTTTTCCCACGTTATTAACTACTTCCATGTTGTAAGGGGGATTAAACCATAAGATTTTTCTAGGTCTATTTCTCCTACCTTGTGTTCCAATTCTATCCCTATTCTTATATTCTAAATTAACCCTATATCCGTCATTTTTTAGAGCCTCCTCATATTCCTGCTTAGTTCGTTCAAAAATTTCCCTGTTGGAGGAGTTATTAGATAATCTATGCTCTATTCCTTTAGGTACATGTTTAAAGACCTGTATTGGGTGATTAGATCCCCTGTTTACATAACGCAGATCCTGGTTCCTTTTTCTAAATGGAGATACTGTTCCACTATATAAGTTTAAAGTAATATCAAGATAATCAGTTATTTTTAAATCTGTTGTTACATCCAACCTAAATCCAAAGTCATCAAACAGCTTATACAATTTTTTTCTAATCCCATCACACTTCCTCGGCGTACTTTTATCCACTATAATCAGCCCGTCGTCCCTATACAATCCATGATTATTAGGTTCCATAATCTTATTAATGTTATATAGTAATACACATCCGACGAGTTCACAAATTTCCGCACCATCATATGCTCCGATCGAAACGTAAAAATTTCCACCCTCCCCTTTTTTTATCCATACACTATCTTCATAATATAACAATGTTTTACGACAATGCTTAATTATTTCCACCTTATCTAGAGGTATAATCATATATTCTTTAGCTAAATCTAACGCCCTATCCAATGTCTTTTCTGTTATTGAAGGATAAAAATCCTTTATATCATACTTAATAAAGGAGCACCTATTATCCTTCTCATACTCCTCAAACCACTTAATACAATCATTAGTGCTCCTCCACTGGTTGATGCTCAATGCCCTTCTAAGTGATTCACATATTTCTTGTACGATTATCTTACTAATCCTACCTATTTGAGTCTTGGCCGGGTTAATGAGCCTACATTCCGGACTCGTCTTGCAATTTATATATATATATATATATATATATATAAAACACCTTACTTTCAACTATATATATATATATATATATATATATATATGATATCTAAATGATTAATATTTAATATATCAATTATAATACTATTTTAATACATTTACTAAACTATAAATTTTATACACACACACACACACACACACAATCAAGATTAAAAATTAACACTAAAAGTTTTTAATTCGAAAGATAGTGAAATATCATAATATTTCAAACCATAAAATAGAAAAAAGTGGATAAACTTATGACTGATTTTCACAAGGCTGATCTTCAGATGAGCCAGTAGCAATGAATCTCTCAATACTGGTTCACTTAAGAATCAACCATGTGAAAATCAGTCATGAGTTTTTATTCTATTTTATTCTATGATATAAAGTTATTTTAGATGTAAATAAAAACATATTCCCAATGAAGCAACTTTGCTTATAAAGTTATGATGGCAAGGCATCTCATCAAAATCTAGATGAGTCGGTTCCAATTCTTGAAACATTTTGATCAAAAGTTTTTGATGAGTTGTGCACCCTTCAGATGCACTAAACCTAGCACCATGCAACTTTTTTTGTTTCCTAAACTGAAATTTTATTTTTGGAGGTAAGACTTTGGAGGACATTAAAAGAAATACAATGGTACAGCTTCAAGCCAAATTAGAAGAGAAATTTTAGAGTTGTTGTGACCTGTGGAAAACTCAATAAATAATGATATTGAGTATCAGGTATACTATTTTCTAGAACATTTAATATTTGACTCATTGTTCATTTCTGTATTGCTCAATACATCTTCAATTTAGATACTTTTTGAGCATAAATATATGTAGTGTAATGGTTACTCTCATAGGAAATGGATGCAGCAACTTAAGTTCAAATCTTGAATGAGATTGTTTGCATTTCACATAGTGTTAATACTCTTAGGAAAGGTATGAACCCAATTAATCTTCCTCCAGCTATAGATAAATAGTAAGACAGAATGGGCTCTTTAACCTTGGCGTGGCAACTGGTCTAATCGAAGGAAAACTCTGAATTCAAACCTGTTAAACTCCACTTAAAAATTGACCTTGTGTAGCACCCTACTCATATAGAAGGGTTAGGTGTGTGTATACATATTATATATACAAAAGACTTATATATTGAAAACATGTGTATAGAGGAGCAAGAACTCAAAATGTGCATGCCTGTCCATAAACAGAATAGAATTTTTCTCCGATATAAAATTAAAAACCTAATTTTCAATGATACATTTCACATACTAAATTCATACTTTTGATATTTTGAAAACCCTAACTTCATAATATTCAAAAAATAAATAAAAATAGAAAGATGAAAGTAAACAATTGGATTCAACATAATTCAATATCTGAGAAGAATTAGTCAATAAGTTGTTATTTTCCAATTATATTTTATTACACTTCAGAGAGGAAGGTGAAAATTATTGGCACTTGTGACAAATCAGAACATATTTAATCAAAATGCTTTAAATTAGTGTGCATAATCTATGGGGTTTAAAAACCATTTTGCTAAATGCAAAAAAAAAAAAATGTATATATATTAATATAAAATATAGTGATGAATTGTAAAAATAGAGATAAACAAAATGCATTTTTAGAAAGAAATAAATTCTCATAAAAAGTATCAAACTTATCTTTAAATTAAAAAAAAAAATTAAATCAAGATCTGTACACAGCTGAAGAACATATTTAACAAAGTGATAAATACTAGACAAATCCATCTAGACAAGTCAGTGCCAAATCTGATGACTTTCTGGTAAAACACAGGATTGTACAAGTGCAGCACCCTCCTTACTAACCAGATCTAATTTCATGTTACTTGTTTCCTAAACTGAAAATGAATCCTAATGGTATGATTTGAGGATATCAAAAGAAATATGACAGTGCAGCTTTATACCATTTAAAAAGAGGAGTTTCTGAGGTGCTTAATCCAATGGAAAACTCACTGGATTAAGTGTGTTGAATGCCAAGAGGATTTTTTGAAAATAAATGAAGATTTCATTAATTGTTCCTTTCCATTTTGGTAAATTTAGATTCAAATTCAATATTTTTTAACATATCTCAAATTTACAAAGGATTTCTAAAATAGCGAATTTAATTGCTTTTAATTACAATGCTAAGACTGTAACATTTATGATTATGATGTGTAAACAAATAATATAGCGTGAACTAAAACCAGGTGAGGAAAAATGGAGTTATATGATTAAATCTGAATAATATCTGACATTTACTGATTGGATTTTTAAAGCCAAACATGAACATTTTCAAACAGCAATTATTTTTTAATCTATGCTGTTAACTAAGTGGTTATAGAATGAATAATGACCTACATAAGGTGATAAAAATCAAACAAATAAAATAAAGGTAGAAGTCAGAATTAATGATAGCAAAATCTGTTCCTATACAGCTTCAATTTGAAGTGTGTGTATACATACACACATATACTCACACAGGTTTATATATATATATATATATATATATATATATATACACACACACACACACTAGGCTAGCAGTAGAAAGTATGGGGCCCAATTAGAAAATTGTTAGTGAAGCCCTCTACCCAACAAAATCATTTCAAAGTCAATAGTTTTTGTTAAGTAATTTTCTATAGACAGCATCACCAAATTATTCAGTCTCTCTTATAAAATTATTGACCATATGTATGTTTTAAACTTTCATATGTGTACAAGTCCCAATTTGAACAAATCTAATGAACTTAGAACCAGCCATATACATATTGTAGCAAAGTTTATCACTGTTCAGGTTCTAAAGAACCATTTCTTTATGAATCAATCAAGTAACTGAGAAACCTGCTTTATAATTTAATGAAGGTCTTGATTTTTTTTCTGGCATGAGCTAATTTACATATTTTGCTTTGAAAATAAAATCATGATAAATAATTGTTTTATTCATTTGAATCTTTTAATAACAATTTTCTTTGTTTTTAAGAAAACGATTGTTTTGCTATCAGCCTTGACCACGGGTAAAAATAAAAGTGAGGGTATTTTATTTTAAAGCAGAAACAATTCTGACATTGTGTTTTATGGATACTGAAAATGGGAACATTTTTATAGTGTCAATATATATGTTTTAATTAATAGTTTTATTTTTTTAAATCTTTTTTATTATTAAGTTAAATGTCAAGGCAGAGATAGTTTTAATTTCAAAACAAAATAAAAGAATTAAAAAGTCATCATTGACAAAATCTAATAAAATGTGTTGAAATATCTAATACCTGATGCAAAACAGTTGTAAGAATAAACAAATATTAAAATAACTTTTCTGCCTAAGATTTCATGAAACATTATATTTCTTAATTAATCAAACACAGTTTTATTTAACAATATTTCAAAACCTACCAAGTGAAATTATGATAAAGAAAAAAATACAGTATATTCTGAATCTCTTCAATAATCAAACAGTAAGTCTAAACATTTACTTTTTACTAACTTTCCTTGCACTTGATCTCTGCAAATTTTAAATGGGCTACATAATATAAGTCAAAGTGAATAAAATCAGTATATACATTATAGTTTGGTTATTTCCCAACCTTTATTTATATTTTGCCTTTTTTTCTATTTATTGTATTTTAGAATGAAATCATTATAGAGAATTTAAGTTTCTTTACTGTTAAATAGAAAAAAGTTTTCAAAATAAAGAGTACTAAATGTAGTATATATATATATATATATATATATATATTTGAGAAATATAGAAATAAATCTGATAGTATATGAAAAAGAAAATATTAAGAGGATATATTCTCTATAGGAGATTTGCAAACTTTTCAGTGTTGATGACCTCCTTCAGTTTAATAATATAATTAATGTTTAATAGTTCATCTGAAAAAATAATTTTCAAATGAAAACTTTTTCCTAGTGCTCTTCAGTGTTATAACCATTCAATTTCCAACTAAAATGACATGATTTTCTGTGTTTGAAAAAAGAAAAAGAAATTAGTCTCTGCTGTTTTGAAATTACAAGAATGTAAGTATAATTCAGTAATAATTGATAAAGACTAATTTGAATAAAAGATATCTTAAAATTTAGATAGAAGAAACTTTAAGAATGATCAAAAAAATGAATAAATGAACATATCCAAGATCTTAAATTAGGTGATTTTTTTAATGCCTTAGTCAAACAAACTTTAAGATTAAAACTATTTTTGGTTTCTAAAGATTCTGAAATATTACTTAAAATACATAATAATCAACACAGAAAGATTGTTGCATTGTTTCTAATTGTAATACTATCAAACAAAGACCAGGTTTTTTCAACTTATCCTCCTTTTTTAGTTAAGTTAGTGTAACTATTTTGGACTATCTCGTATTTAAATTAGTTTTATTAATCATAAGTAAATATACTTACATTCAATATATTTGTTCTGGTTTCTAAAATACAAAGATATTCCTTTTTTTAAAATTTCCAATTTGAAAAATGATGTCAGTCTAGTTTGAAATCAAATGCAATTTATGTTGAAGAGTGCTAAAATATTTTTAATTTGAAAATTATTTTTTCTGGTGAAACTTTACAGCCATCTTTAATGTAATTAATGTTTAAATACCAAAATGTAGGAAAAATTTGTACATTAAATACATCTTCTGAATATTTTGTTTTTTGGTTTGTGTGCATGTGTGTTTGATTTTCTGTAAATTAACATATCTGGAGTAAAAAAAAAAACTTTCTTAGTTCTAGTTTCTTAAGTAATGATTTATCCAGTAATTGTTAAAATTGTTTTTTCAAAAGGTAGACCTGTGGTGGTCAGTTTTATTTTAAACTACATTTTTGTAGCCCTTCCCAATAGGTAAATGGGGGAATGATGAAAATAAAATAATTTCCCCATCATTTAAAGACAAAACTGGAAATTCTGCTAATCCAACTTCTGGAAAAGGGTTCTCAGGCTCTTTCTCCATAAACAATGCTTGGAGCAATATGAAAACCTTTGTTACTTCAAAAACCAAGACACTTCTCATAGATTGTCAACATGCACATACATACACCTTTTAAAATTTCAGAAAATATGTTTTAAAAAAATAATAAAATATTTTCTTATTAAAAGAGAAAAAAATCAGTAAAAAGAGACATCAAACATGAGTTTTTTTTTTATGGCCACATTTGAAATGCAACAACTAGATTTTGAAACATCCTGAAAATAAAAATTCATCTGAATAAATGTAATCTTATCTTCCAGCAAAAATGTCTGAATTTAGATAAAATGGATGGAAAGCAACAAAATATAGAATTGGTTTTGGTGTTATTTATGAAAGATGAGCTTTTCTGGATATGGAATTAGAGTTTATGTATTGTCAGAAACTATTTTTCTTTCTTTCTTCCAAATACTTAAAAAGTTGGATAGAAAATGACTATGAAAGTTGTGATTAAATTGAACAATAAGTTGATGAAAAAAAATAACCAAAAAAATTACAGGCAAAAATAATTTAAGACTATTACAAAAGCAGTAAACAAAACGAAATTGTGTATCTATTTTTTTTTTTTTTTTTTGTAGGGTGGGGATATATGATTGTAGATTGGTGCCACAGGCATCTATAACAAAATATGGGAAACATGCTAATGTCTTGTCAGAAGTTACTTGTTTAATCTTATTTAAATTATCAGGTAAATTCCAGGCCATCCATGATCAAGAATAATTAACTGGCTCAACTAGAGAGAGCCTTACTCTCAAGCAGCACCTCTCCTCTTACAGTAAAAAGAAAAGGATTAGGATAAATTCTGAATGCTTGAGGTTGCTCTTAGAGTTAATACCAAAGAAACTGAGCTATTTTTGGCATCAAACTTGTACCCAGGAGAGTTATTAGAGTAAACATAATTTTTTATCACATCCTGCCCTGGTAGTGGTGAGGGCCAGTCTCTCTCTCTCTATATATATATATTTCTTTTTTTAATTTTTATTTCATCCTACTTAAACACTTTATGAATATTCAACACAGAAAATTGTGATGAACAGCAAAAAATTATTAACTATAAAAAAAGAATGTATCAAATTTAACTCTAAATGTGTTAGGTAAATTTTCTTAAAAAGTCTTATTTCAGATGATTGTAGAATTTACAATCAAAGATAAGACAACACAGACAAAGCATACAACAAACTGTTCAACATTTATTATGAATAGTTAAAAGGTAAAAT
This sequence comes from Sepioteuthis lessoniana, assembly GCA_963585895.1. Classification (NCBI taxonomy): domain Eukaryota; kingdom Metazoa; phylum Mollusca; class Cephalopoda; order Myopsida; family Loliginidae; genus Sepioteuthis; species Sepioteuthis lessoniana. The sequence continues at coordinate 51,918,545 of OY757920.1, read as the reverse complement.
CTCTTGGGAGAATATAAGGAACTATGTCATCATGTCTAGCAATCCTTTTAATGGTTCTACCTCACCATCTGTTTTTAAGGGAACAAATAGGAAAGGTGAAATACAGGGTGTATATGCACCTCTTGGCAAATAACTCTGTTGGTTGTAAAGATGCTGCCTTAAAATTGCTGTGGGCTTTTACATATATACAGATATGTGCATGTTCACTAGAATTTGACCTCTAAATAAAAAATCCAGATATGACAGTTGGGAATATTAACAACATAGATTTTTATTTCACTTGAGGCCACCTGCACAAGCAATCATCAAAGACTTGTCATGCCATTTGTTGCTCATTTAAGACCACTAGAATGAGCTTATATCAAAGAAAAGGGGATGGGAGTAAGGATTTGTTTATTTCTTCTTTATCATATTCAGAAAATAGAAGAGATATTGATAGGGTGATAGGTAAATAGATTAATATTAATTTCTTTGTGTACAGAGTGATATTTTAGTTTTACCTTTCTTTTCCATAGATAGGGGTCATTCAATGAATATTTGAAAAAAAGCAAAATATAATTTTCCATCAATATAAACTTTGCATTGTTTATAATCAGTTTATGGTAAAAATTATTTTAATATCACAAAATATTTCTTTTGAGGTTATTCAATGTGGCAGCAAATCAAACAGTGTACTTCCAGCCTGAACAGAGGTCTGTCATGTTTTTAGGAGTTAAGAAGTGCAAACTATGTAAAATTTACAGAAGTGGACAGAGTAGCATGCTTTAGTCAAAAAATGTTTACAAATGGGCAAAATTTGGGGTTGCTACTGTGAGCCTGAGTTGTAAAGACAGTCCATGAAGTGGAAACACTCACTCTAGTAAAGAAAAAAGTTCTGAGCACAGCTGTCAGTAAAGAAGGTGATGCTTGACAGTCTTCTGGGACATGGAAGGACCCATCAGTATGGTTTTCCTTGAAAGAGGAGCTATTGTAAATAGTACTTCCTATTGTCAACTCTTTAAGCAAAATTCACCTTATTTATTGAATGAACCTCATATATATCATTTTTAATATTTTTTCTTTTTTATCTTATGCTATATACCATAAATTCATTCTTAATTAATGAGAGTAATAAAAATGATTTCCAAGTTTGACTTACCTGTATGCCATGTCATCATCTTCCCCACCCCATCCCCAGTACATGTTGGAATATCCATTAACTAACTGGAAATGTTCTGTCTTCATATTTAGTACTCCACCAACCAGTAATTCGTAAGCCAACCTAAAATTAGAAAAACAAAAAGAACTGTGTTAAAAAAGGTTACGATAATACCCAAATAAGAAATAGTTAAATATAAGTACAGACAACAGTCGAGTGCAGTGGTTCCCAAACTTATTTTTGGATAATTGAATTTACATATCTGATGAAACATCCAAGTGTGCTAACATAGTTAGAAAAGTCAGATTCATGTACTGTTTAGTTCAGTTTTCAGACTGGAAAAGCTGCTGTGTTTTTGCTTATGGTACATGGAATGTTTAGTTAAAGGAATAGGAAGAAAGCGAGTAGTTTTTTTGTTTTTTTTTACTTATATACACAAATAATATTGAATCTTAAGATATAAAATCAATTTTCCCTTGACTCAAGTTTCATGTATTCATTCCTCAATCAAAGAGGAATGACTAAAGATGCAATCATTCTTCTCTGTTTAAATAGTCTTAGTCACCTGACTTAAATTAGTAACCTGGAAAAGATATTTTAACCCCCCCCTCTCTATATAGTGAAATTTAAAATGCTAGAACCTGATGATGCAGAATTTGACCTGTGTACATAATGTCCAAGTACTCTTGATACACCTCTTATTTTGGAACCTATGTACATATTGATCTGTACATGGCATCATTTATTATAATCCATCAGTGTTTATCTAGCATAGGGTTATAATTCTGAAGCACTTTCATTTAATTTTGAATTGAAACATACATTTAGGATTGGAAATTTTACTTTTAATCAGTGCATAGAAATAAATATATCTACTTATTAGAATATCAGAGAGGGAGTATATATATATATAAATATATATATGTGCATCAAAGAATATAACATGTAAAAATACTGAGGAGTGAATTACTTATTGGACATGTGCCCACAGCTTAACAGCAAATCAGAATGGATTGTTTTCTGAAAATCATACTCTTACGTAATTACAGGTAATAGATGTTAATGCAAATTATAGCCCAACCCCATTTTAAAACACTGTATAAACTCTTAAGATATATGGGATATAAGATCTAGAATAATTTGAGGAAGTAATTATGATAATGCATACATAAAAAAAAAAGTGTGATGCGTATCTGAATTTTGGCATAAATACTTCAAATAATATATTGGTGATAATTGTCTATTTATCTCAAGAAATAAAACGCATAAAAAAATTTTGGAAAACAGTTATAAATAAGAAAGTGAAGTGTTTTTATATGTAAGTGTGTTTGCTACTTTGTATATTAATATGGGAAAATATCATACCTAGATTATGTATATATATATATGTGTGTGTGTGTGTGTGTGTGTGTATACATGGACTTGATCGGTTCAGATCCCAGACCAAACTGTATTTCACTTTGTACTAATGCCCTTGGGAAAGACTGGAATCTGCCTCTTTCGCCTCCAGCAATGGGTAAATAGTAGGGCAGACTAAGTTCCTTAGCTTTGGTAAAGCAACCAGTCTAAAAGGAGGAAAAACTTTGAATCTAAGAGGAGTGTTGTTTGGTACTTCAGTGTGCCACAGATTCTTCTATTCTTTTGCTATCAACTCATCCAAAAAGTACAGCTGGTTCTACACAGGCCTTCACCACAATAAATAAATCACCTTTGTAGGATGTCCAGTGGTTTACATCTTTAACTCAACAGTAAAGCCCTCCAATATCAAGATTGGCAGAAAAGTCCATCATATATATATATATATATATATATATATATAGGTAAGACAAAAACTCATACAAGAAATTTAACCTTTTATATTCATAGTATACATGTCGGTGGTATTGTGAGAATACCCACTTCTGCAGCTTGTTGCACAAAGATACTAACCCCACGTCAGAGATCTTCTCTGTGGCCAGATCAAGCAAGAGGCAGGTTCACAGGGAAAAGAAAAAAGAACACAACAACTTTGTTGGTTGAATGCCAAAGGAGAAGGGAGAGCATGTAACACTTTGTGGATAAATAGTTCTGGGCTGAGTCTCGGCTGGCAAAAGATTATCTTAACTAGCTAAGTCCAGCGGGTGATGTCGCTGTTCGTTGTTCTTTGCTCTGGCCTAATCAACCTTCCTCAAACCCAAACTAAGTCTAACTGCTAGGACCCAAAATGCAGCTGTATATATACAGAATGTTTCATTATTATTTCTGGCCAAGGGACACCCACGAATATACCCATAACTTTTTGGGGGGCCATTTCTCTCTTTAAAAAAGTGGACATAAAAATATTTTCTAGCCGAGTTGTCTCTGATACATGGACATTAAATTCTGACCCTTTTAAGTTTTTGACCAGAACTCGACAAGTACTTAACACTTACCCACACCCTTGGCCATATGTATAAACATCCTTATCTAGATTTCCTTAATCTAGTTAATGGGTTTTCCTAACATTTGAAATTTGATACCCAGGCCGAATCTAACTCATCTTGTCACATATATGTGTGTATATGTGCACACATGTGCATGGGCGTATATATATGTGCACACACAGATGTGTGTATACATGTATGTGCATATATCCAACTCAGTGTCACAGAATTACAAGGAAAGAATATAAAAATATGTCTAGAATTGTACACATGTTGTTCAGTGGACAAGCAATATTTGGGAGAGGTACAAAATAGATAAAGATATTACTTGAAAAGTGTGGGTAATCTAGCCATGTAGCTTTAGCATTTCCTGCTAGGATCACAGACAATGTCTCTACTCTTCAAAGAACAGAGACAAAAAGAGGTTGGGAAGAGGCATATACATTATCTCAAGGAGATAATTATTTATTGTATCTGTAGACTTGCATAATTTGAAGTTCTGTTTGTAGAAAGGTTGGACATAAATATAGAGAAAAGACATCAAGTATCTTGAAGATATTTACAAAAAAATTATTAAGCTGATTTTGACTTCTAGTCGCAGCAAGTGATGGTATTTCCAATAAAAACTACATTTTATTAAAATAGTTTTTACTAAGCATCTATTGCTAAAATGGTACAAAAGTAGGTATTCATTGACTTCTTTCTGAGGAAAAAATACAATATAAGGCTGAGTTTAAGGTGAGGAACTCACACAAGTAAAGATGGGTGTCATTAAAATAGCTCATCTTCTTTGTCACTTCCCTTTTAGCATTGCACAGGTAACAACTGACCCTACCTTTCTAAGTACAATGAAGAGGTGCTGCCTAGGTAACTCTGTCCCCTTGAGCAGAGCTTTAGACTTACTATCCACCTAGTTAAAAATAAAATATGCAAATTCATAAAGAAGGGAAAGAGTAGATACTTAAAGAATCCATAATACTGGATTCCTCTCAAGTAAAATCCAACATCCTGATCTGGGCCGAGATAAAAGTGCAGCATCTGATCATCTTCCTCAGCCATGTTCTAGTCTTTGGGCAGAAAATAGCAAAAAAATAAGACAAGACTAGTATCAGGAATTCCAATCCCATAGCAGCACCTCCCTTATTATACCAAAAAGATAAAATCAAGATGGAAGCTATTTTTGCTCTTGCCAGATGCAATTCCTCTTAATCTGATTGTGTCATATAATACACCCAAGGGAATTTAGTTAAATACTGACTTCTCTTGATTTCTTGCTAGGCAATTGCAATAAAATGACTGCTAAATCCATTATCAGTTAGAATAGAAAGAATGTCTTATCACATTTCAGAATATGTTACAACTTGGATTGCTCTAAAGCTGTTCTTTCAGCTTTTGTACATAACCATTTCAATAATGCTATTTGTATTTGGACCAATATTATTCAAATCCAACTGAAAATGTTAAAATCAGATTTAAATTTAATGATTTTAAATTGTCTTTAACTATTCTTAATTTCGATTCTTCATCATTAGAATTAGATTTTTAAAAAATTCATTTTTATTTGATCTAATATTTAATTTTGAAGTTGAATTTTTACTTTTGAAAATGATTTTTTTGTTCTTTCACCTAAAACCAAAATTATTTATTAATGATTAAGCTTCAAATATTCAATGTTGTTCAGAAACAGACTTGCTTTATTTTGGGTTTGTTAAGGGGCGAATAAATTGTTTAAATTATTCCTAATTAAGCAATTAATTTAAGAGAAAGTGAAGTAAAAGATTTTTGATTCAACTGAATAAACAGCTTAATCAAACAATTTATGATGTTGTTTTAATTGAAATTATTCAACGACTAATATCAGGGAGAAATATTGGTTTCTTTCTTTTTATGATAGATTTTGTATTTAAAATATGTAAGCTCAAAAGTGTTTTTTTTTTTTTTTTACAAAGTCCCATTTTTCATTGTATATTGAATATATTAAATAATTCTACTAATTGAGTGAGAAACAAAATAACAAGATATGAACTATAATCATGAATATTCCTTTTTAGATCAAACTAAAAATAAGTATTAGGTACCAATGGATTATTTTTTAATCCCTTAAATTTTATAGAATTTTACATTACTATTTTATAGAAACATTAGTTTCAATCATTATGGTGTTTGTCAGTCTAAAGAAACCAAAGATCTGATAAGTGTCAGATTTCGGCACTGAACTAAGCAAGGTTGTATGAAAGATTGGCATGTTCCCATGCTGGAGGTCTCCCCTTTTTATTAAACCAATGTTATCTAAAGAAAGGACAGTGTGTATTTACCAAACCCTCTAAATGAGCAAGATGTAGCACAAGATTATTTTTTAAGCAGAATTTAACAGGTTTGAATTCAGAGTTTTTTTCTCTCCTACACTGGTTGCCAGACCAAGGTTAAAGAACCCAGTATGCTCTGATATTTACCTATAGCAGGATGCATACTTTCCCCATAGGAATAATGCTCTAAATGAAATGCCAACAGCCTCATCCTGGATTTGAACTTGAGTTACTGTGTAACATTCTGAGGAGATTATCCATGAGCACCTCCATATGTGGGAAGGACAAGGTAGTATACAACTTGACATTAATGCTGCCACCAAAAGTACCAGAATGAGGTTGAACACAATCTCCATTTTCCTAAGATACTCCAACTCCTGGTTTTGAAGACAGTTTTTCCTTCTCCTTAACTAGTTGCCCAACTGGAACCTCACCACCAATCCAGTTTAGTATCACACTCAGGATACTTTTTTCAGAAAGAGTCTTATCCCACTGCAAAGAATGCAGTCAGCATATTCTAAGTGTTACTAGCTGGGTTTTCTATTTGTTACTAATAATTTATGCACAATAATATAGCTTAAAGTAACTATTTTATACTAATCATTGGTTTGCACACAGTTATGTTGTTTCAAGTATGCTTATCTAACACCAATAATACGGTTTCAAATAACTAATAATAATCCTGAAGCTTCAAATCTTTGCAATATTAAGAATTCTATTTGATAATAATCATTTATTTGCACACAATTATATGATTTCATGGATTATTATCCAATGCTAATCAATTTGACCCCTAGATAGGACCCTAACAGATATTACTACTCAGAGTGGACCTGAGAGTAATTGCATTGAAATTGCTACAATCTCAGAGTGTGTACATGATATTATGTATAAAGAAAAGGTACAGTAGAATAATATAAATGACATATATTATCATAAGGATATCAATAGACTTGAGGTATTTACTCAAAATAAGCTTCTGTCAGTAAAAAAAAAAAATTCTGAGAAATCTTAATATATACATTTGTATCAATTTGCATTTGCATGTTGTGTATTTACCAGTATACATAAATGAAAAACTATACAAATATTACATTGCATCCAATGTGCTGGTATTATGACTAGAGGGCCATCTACTGAAGCTCAAAATTGATAGCTTCAGGACTTGTATAAATCATATTGAGCAATAGTCTCACAAATATTATTGTAAACCATTTTATAGGCTGACAAATACATTGTGCATGTATTTATATATATATATATATATATTCAAAAGTGTAAAATTGAAAACAATTATCACATACAAGTCAAGTGACTCCAATTTTCATGCCAAGTCACATAACTGTTAGGTGATAACCAATTTTGATTTCATATTTTACAGTTTGCTCTGCAATTTTTACCTTTTACTTTGTATTGAGAAATTTTTAGTGTTTGATTACAGAGGGCTATGCTTTATTGTGCAATATAACAATATTTGTGTGTGTTTCACCCAAGTGGGTAGAGTGTTCGCCATTGGTCCGGGAGACCTGGATTCAATCCCAGGTTGTATCATACCAAAGACTTTAAAATGGTACTTGATACCTCCCTGCTTAACACTCAGCAATATAAGGTACATATTGAGAGTAAAGTGGAGCAATCTGGGGAAAGGAGCAGCGCCCTCCTCAACACCTTGGTGTAGAAGCTATTGAAAAGGGAGCCTTCTGGTTGCCCTCAACTATGGTCACCAACTTTTACTTTATATATATGTGTGTGTGTTCAAAAATATTTACACAGTGGACATACACTACACTTTGAATCGAGACAGAGTGCACGGATACACTGATCCTCAGCAGAAGTGCCAATCCTTATATAATCCTGTAATTTTTTATGGTTACTATGCTACAATATATATTTACATATATAGAGTAGTTTATATTTATGTGGAAAGTCATATTTTGTACAGAATTATATAGTTATATATTTAACATATTGACCCTCGACCGAGCCGTCAATCAAGAAACAGGTGCATCCGGTCGAAGATATTGGAATATCACCTTGACCTGTGGTTGAATTCGGTGCAGATGTGTATGCCCACAGGAAATCAAGTGGGCATCAAACAATAATATAACCAGGTGCCACAGACGGCTTGAGTTAGTTCAGTTCGAGGCAACCAGAGTTCAGTTCGAGTTGCAGTCACAGTTGAGTTCCAGTTGCAGTTGAGGACAAGATGCCATAGTGGGAGCCAGTGCCAGACAGAGGGCTTGGGCCCTCAGGGCCCCAGTTGAGCAGCCCAGCAGAATGAGGAAGAAGTGCTGCTATAATACAGAGGAACTTGGGGTCAGTATGTGGCAGTCTGTTCTGTCTCCAACTTACCTCTCACACATAACCAACCGCAACCCTTTCAAGAATAAAAGTGTGAGAGGTATATTTTTCTAAAGAAGTGTGTTCGTCCGTCATTATTGTTGACGATGTTTCCGTGTATAGTTGTATATGTAATATGATGCTATACAACATATATGTGTGTTATATTAGATAAAATATATGACCATATTAGAATAAATAAAAGCATGCCTATGAAACTTAAAAACAAAAATTATCAATCTATTAACCCCGAAAAACCAAGAGTCAGATATTTGTGTTACTACTTAGAAAGCCTGATTTTCATCTAAAGAATCCTTATTTCTCCATTACTATTGCCAATCAGGCTCTTACATAACAGATAACATTTTATTTTTTCAGTTATTTTCAGCCAGAAGTCCAGAGTTTCAATGTTGTAGAGTTTAGTAATATATAATACCTAATAATATCTCTTGATTGTATCTACTACAAATACTGAAAACTTGGTTGACAAGAAAATGAACATTTTATAGAATATTTTGGGTTTACTTATTTATAGGCAATACTGTAATGTATATAAATTTTCCCTTTCATTCAAGTAAAGAAACAAGGACATTTATTGAGATTTTACTATAATAATTGCATTTGATTTAGTATTGAATAACCTTCAGAAAGAATTTAAGATATTCACCATAAAATAAATAAAAGTGAAATAAAAACGAGCTTATATTTAGAAAAAAGAAATATATTAAAAAAAAATTGGCAATAAAATTTTATGTTCAATTACAAAAATGCCTTTACATTTTATGTTTGAAACCTTATATACAAAAATATGATTTATATATTATTGTAATACAAGACTGGTCAACTGAAATTTCTAAAGAAAAAAAATCAAACTGAATTTAAACTTTATCTACTGCTGATAAGAACAATACAACTTAAATGTTAAAATATATTGATTTCAATGAATAGCTAATAAGAATTCTGTTTCTCCTTGACTCAGCTGTATTTAATCTAAACTACAATGTGTATTGATATGTCCACAGGTGGTATGCCAACTTCCCTATCATAGCACAACTAAGAAAAATTGGTATTGAACTTTCAACTCTATATATTGTATGCAGTCAACTTAAGTTTTCTTTTAGAAAGACACCAACTGTGATGGAAAATAAAACTGCCAAAGCCTGAAGAGTGATGCTGATTTTAAACTGTATGCAGTATATACATAGGACTTTAATATGGTTAATACACTCATTATTTTGGAACCTGCGTATATATATTTATCTATATATAATATCAGTTATTATAATACAGGTATATTACTAGTAAATTGTAATGAACACCAGGTGTGATAAAAAAAACTATCAACCTTTAAATGTTCATTCCAATGGTAAGATTTGAGGATGTAGAGGACATTAAAAGAAACACAACACTATACACTCACACACCATATCGAAAGAGAAGTTTCAGAGCTTCTTTCTCAAAGAAAATCTCAGTGGAATAAGAGAGCTGAATATCAAGGGAAGCATTCTGAAGAAAATTAATGTTTAATTCATTATTTATATCTGTCTTGGTAAATACAGCTTTAGTCTTGATACTTTCTGCACACAGCTCATATTCAGAATGTTGCAGTTTTTTATGAAGGATATGATTATATGGTATATCATCATTGAATAACAGAAAGAGGGTGTGATATGAAAATGAACTTGATGTACCTAGTTCAAATCCTGGATAAGACTCTTTGCATTTTACTTTGAACTAATTTCCTTGAGAAAAGCATGGATCCTTTTCTTTTTTCCCCCAGCTAAAGGTAAATATGAGGGCTCTTTAGTCTTGACCAGATAACCCAGTCTAGGAGAAGGAAAAACTCTGAATTCAAAACCTGGAGTATTATTGAGAGAATCTGTGCACCATTCTTCAATTATTACCTCATCTGAAAATGTTGTTGGTTTTATAGAAGCCCTTTTTGCTATAAACAGATCAACTGAATAAGTAATCTAGTTGTCTACATTTTTAGCTGAACGGTTGGGCAATCATAGTGTGTAGAACAGGAGAACTTTGACTATTATTATTATATCATTATTGAAAATATTTGCTTGTTTCCTTACAGAATTGTATTTAAAGGAAAGAAAGTAGGTTTCTCAAACAAAGAATGCTTTCATTAGGAATTATGCTTTTGGAAATTTTAGAAAATATTTCTTCTTACAGATTTGGCAATAGTTTATGAATTTTGCATATTCATCTCATAGGTAGATTGTTTCATTCATCTGAAAAATGTTGATTTAAATTATATAATTTTAATTCATAAGAATGTGTGTTGGTATCCATTTTACACATATTTTAAAACCATAAACACTGAAAGTAAATGTGTTTGGATATTTGAAAAAATATTACTTATAAATTGTTGTTATGTGCACACTCAATTATCTGCACTTGTTTAAAATTTCAACACTTGAAGGTGAAGTTGTTCATATGGGAATATTCCTTGCAGAAATACCTGGAAGATAAATTATGGTAAGTTTCCAACCACACCGATATTTATCTTTTTTTTTTTTACCTATTTAAATCATACAGAAATTCTAATCAATACTTCAAAATCTGCAAGAGGACAAGTGCATTCTTAACCAATTGAAAAACATTTGAGTAAAAGTAATCTTTACATATACATTTTAGAAGCACATGTGACATACACATCATCAGTGGGTTAAATAGTATCATTATTGTTCTTCTACAAGGAAGGGTTTGGCATTAAATAACCCACAAATGTTGATATGCCATTAAACAAACTAAAACTATATCATCTGTATTTGCATACATGCCAGAATGGTTATTGTCATACGAAAGAAACTCAGTGAGCCAAATTCAAAACCTTGAGAAAGCCATTTGAGTTTGACTTCACACTGATGCCCTGAGGAAAGGCATGAATACATTTCTTCTTCTCCCTGCTATGGGTAAAATGTTGAGTGGACTAGATTCTTAACCTTGGTTGAGCACCATTTTAGGAGAAAAGAAACTGAATTAAAACCAGCTATCATCAAGTCATACTGATAGCAGAGAGTTCCTTCTCTCTCTCTCCATCAAATCCTATTTGTCCTCCCTCCTGGCAGATCCTCTTAATTGCATTCTGTGTCCACATAGAACAGATGTATATAAGTCTTTGCTGGTCAACCAATACTGGTATATCCATGTATGGGAATCCATTGAGTAATGTCACTTATGAATTCATTCTTACATATCCAGCATGTCTCATTCATTTTATTTGAATAGTTTGTGAGATGGAAGGCAGGTGACTGGAAAACTGCTGTTTTGTGGGATGCTGCTTCGTGTATTTGTCCAAAACAGGGTGTAGCATTCTTGTGTAGTTCCCATCTTGCTTCTTCTCTAAGCATTTTGTTAGAGTCTTGATGATGCATCCATACAGTAGTACTGACATGGCCACAGCTTGGAAGAAAGGGCACCTTAGGTGATGCAATGGTTTGCAAGGTAGACTAGCAAACCTACACGAGTGAGTTCGATTCTCATTAGGTGCCCAATTCATGTGGTCTTGTGCTACATCTAAACAAAAAGCTTAATAAATTACCACAGCTTGGAAGAAACCCCATTTTATTTTATCAGAGAGATTAGATTTCTTTATTATCAACAACCTGTTAATGGCATGCCACATCATTCCTATACATATATTATTGATCTTATATCAGGCTCTGCTTTTTGCAAAAGTGTTGGGTAAATACATCTACAACTTCCTAGAGAACAGGTTTAAAATATTGTCTGAATCTCTAAGATGTAACATAGTCATTATTTTAAGAATTGTCATCATTATTCACTGATGCATTTGAATCAGTGTCCTTATCTTAAGTGTTATTGAAGCCTTGGTATGGCACCAGTCAAGAAATAGATAAAGTTTGACTTTAAACCAGCTGTACTATGCTTAAAAATTGAGTTAGTATCACATTCTACCCATGATTGGGTAAATACACACATTTAATCTTTGAAATAAATAAGCCAGATGGGAAAAGCATTTTCTTCACCTGTATATCTATCCACTTGATTTTTTGGTAACAATCAAAATATATATATTTTCAAGGAACTTTGTAATGAAAACGTTCTTCTTTTTTCTGACCTTCATAACCATTTTAAAAGAAGTATCAAAGTTCTTTCATTCATTTTATGACTGAATAAAATTATCTGTTGTTAAATGTTACTTTGTATCTTTATCATTTTTTTCCACCTCATTTATTGCCAATGATTTGTGATTCTTAAACTTCAAGGATACAACCATTCCTTTCTTTTTGTATTTTATGTTTAAAAATGTCAAGTACTTCAAAGTCATCAGAGGAAAATCAAATGAAGTTTCCTGTTACCAAAATAATCATTACATTAAACATAAAAATGAAAATCTTAATGCTGTAGTCTTCTTCATTTATGTATTTGAAATATAACACAACTCACTGATCTGCAATTTATTATATTGATAGACCTGCACTATGAACAAAGTTTGTTTCTTTTGACAGAATAAAATGAGAGAAACAGACTGTTACATGAACATATTACATTTGTCCATTCTGAAATCAAAATGTTCAAAGTGATAAAGGTTGGTTTGAAGGAACCTTATAGAATAGTTGATTTTGGATTAAAGCATTGACACAAGAAAAGAATGAGAAGAGCAAATAATTAAATGAAACAAGTTGTAAATGAATTATATATATGTATTTACCTAACTCCTCTTAGATGTATGATGTGATACAAGATCAATTTTTAAGCAGAATTTTTAACAGGTTTAAGTTCAGAGTTTTCCTGCTTTCAGACCAGTTACCATGCCAAGGTTAAAAAAGTCCAGTCTGCCCTATTAGCTAGAGGGAGAATCATCAGATTCATACTTTTCCTAAGAGTATTAGCGCTATGTGAAATGCTAACAGCCTTGTTAGGATTTGAACTTGTGTCAATTTCTTAAGACTGTAACCATTACGCTACAAGCACCTCCAATATATATGTATACACACAAACATTGGAGGGTGCTGAAAAGTTTTCACCTTTGCCAAAAAAAAGAATGACCTAAAGCCATGAAATGTGAATGTTAAACTCCCTTGGTTTATGATTTCCAAAGCATCTTTAACTCTTGAAATACAATAAAATCATTCTTAATGAAAAAAAAAAAAGGTCCTTTCCATTTTGGCTGAGTTAAGAATTTTCAGCAGCCCTTCAAATACAAACATGTATTTTCATGCACCCATATTCCCTGGGAGAATGTTTGCCAATGGCCCACTGAAGTTCAGTCCCAGGTCAAGTCATACCAAAGACTCAAAAAATGGTACTTAATGTTGCCTTGTTTAACACTCAGCATTATAAGGTATGGATCAAGGGTAAGTGGAAAAATCCAGGGAAAGGAGTAGCGCCCCTTACACCTCGGTGTAGTAGCTAATGAAAAGAGTGCCTTTGAGTCACCCTTGACTATGATCACCAACTTATATATATATATATATATATATATATATATATATATATATATGGGGAATTTTACCACTGTTAAAAGTTCTGGTATGATGTACAAGGGCTATAGTTCCTCCAAGCAAGTCAGAGTAAAGTCATTCAACCAACCCCTAACCAAGTTAGAATTTGACACAATAAATTGAAACTCATGCACAGCTACTCCAAAAAATATTTCATCCTGATGGTATTCCTCTTTTGGGATGCTTCAGGTGCCAAGCAATAAACTGCAGGTATAGCCTGGGGGAAAATAGGTAGACATGCATGTAGATCGAAAAAATTCTCAGAACTATCAGCATTCCTCTTCTGGGATGCCTCTGGCATCAAGCAATAAACTCAACCCTGCAAAGCAAGTATAGCCTAGGGCAAAGCACCCTGGAACCAAGCCATCATTAATCGCTCACAAAGTTAGAACAGTTTAAATAATGGTTCAATCCATTTTGAGTAGGAGGGGATACAAGTTTATACTGCTACTGCTGCTAGGAACATTCCATTATGTTGGGTAGAGAGGATAACTGGTAAGAGTGAACTATATATGTATATGGAGAAGTAGTAGATCAGAAAAATTCAACAAGATGTGAAAAAATAAATGATTAAGAGGATAAACTGAAACACAAACAACTGATTCAAATAATTATTTTGTCTTTATTTCATCAAAGACTCCTTCAGAATGTTGGTTATTTTGTAGTGTTAAGCAATAAAAGGAAATAGATAAAAAAAGGAGGGACCAAAAGAAGGAGAGACAGAAGGAAAAAAAGAAAAAGAAGGGAAAAGATAAAAATACAAATCTTAATGTCAAAGGAGCATAGTGACAGCAAATATTATTGACTATAACTACTGTATGTTTTTGAAACATCTGGGCAATGGGTAAGCAAACAGAAGACGGGCTACAGCTAGTGTTATGTGTATCAACTTTCATGAAAACCATCCGAAAAAAATATCTAAATGAAAAATCATCCAGAAGTATGGAAGTGTGGTAAAGAAATAAATGTCTTAGTTTTTATTATGAAAATTCTTATCCATTGTGAATTTTGATATTATTCTCCTATAAAATAATGTCTGCCAAGTTAGGTGAAAAATGAAAAAAGCCAGGGCAGTGTTTAATGGTGTGATTAGAATGAAAGATGATCGCATATTCTAACAATTGATGAGATTTTCTAAAATGGACAAATTTAATTAAAGTGGCCTGGGAAAAATTGAAAGTATGTTTGAAATCTAATGTGGGAGAATAGGGCATTTTGGTCATCATTTAATTTAATTGTTTTTATTTGTAAATCCTTTTGTCTAAATTACATTGGTTTTACCAATGTAATATTTGTCACAATCATTATATAAAATGGAGCATATGCCTGCATAAGAAGTAGTTATGTTGTTTGTGCATTTAGAGATGTTTGTGAAATTTGTAATGGTTTGTGATGTAATACTGATTATACAAACCACATCACATTTGAATCTGTTGTCTGTATTACGGTTTATCCTCTTTTCCATCTATTTTATATATATATATATATATATACACACACATTAAATATTCTGAAAGAATGGAATGATAAAAACATTAAAAAATTAATAATGCAGATTTGAAAAAATTAAAGGGCACTTTTTTTATAGGGGAGGGTACTACTCCTTTCCCTGATTTCTCCATTCAGCATTATAAGGTATGGATCAAGGGTGAGTGTTAAGCAAGGAGGCATCAAATACCATTTTTTGAGTCACTGGAATGACTCAACCTGGGATTGAATCCAGGTCTTCAGGACCATTGGTGAACAGTCTAACCATCATGCCAATGAGCTAATGCATTGACATATGTGTGTGTGTGAAAATTTATTTCACAGCTTTTGTTGTTTAATTCTAATGTTTTTCTTTTACTCCTTTATCCAGAAAAGCAGGTGAAGTTCCTGTGGAGTAGTGGCTAACATACTAAACTGCAACATTGTAGTAAGCGAGTTCAAATTCCAGTCACTCTATTATGTTCACTTTCAGACTTTTAACCTTGGGAAAGGTATGAACCCTCCTATTCCACCAGCTATGGGTTAAACAGTACCACCACTGTTCTTCTAAAAGGATGGCTTTGGCATTAAATAAGTCATGAAGGGGGATATGCCATCAAAACAATGAAACAAAACCAGAATAGCAGGTATTCTGATGCTGAAACAGACACAAACATTGCATGACTGTAGATGTGAATCATGGACAGAAACAGCTGGATCGAAAAACATGCAATCAAGACATGAAGCAACAATAACTTGGGTAAAGATGCAGAATAAAAAAAAATCAATTGTGTTTTTATAAAATACTTTGAGTAAAACCTATTGAATGGTTTAGAAAAGAGGAAAATTGCTTAGTTATAAAAATCTATTGCAAACAAAGAATGTGGGACAAGTTGTTAAGAGATATTCAAAAATATTCCCTGCTGGATATCAGAAAGATGCAGAGATGTATAAATATTTAAGAAACAGAGACTTTATTTTTAACCAAGATTTCATCTTTTATGTCAATCTTTAATCATCGTATATTTCATCAAGCATAAAATCTAAAAAGAAATCTACATATAGTTAACATATTAATGAGGAGTGTCAAAGAAGTAAATTTCAGACGAGCATAAACTGACCTGTCATTAAGACATAGTGGTAAACTCAAGCCAAAAAGAACCTTGATATTAGCTGCTCACATTTGTGACATCACAAGAAAAATGAGTGCCAACATAAAACAGTAGACAAAAGTAGGGGTACAAAGAGTAATAGGATATTTTCATGCTAAAAAATCCAACTGAAAATACACTATGAATTTGTTGCAGTGGCTCCAGTGATACTAATTGAGAAATTTTATTACTTCCACTGAATAGTCTCAACTTGCTTCCTTCAGATTATCCTGTTTTGGCCCCTCAAATAATAATAAATAAATCTTTTAAAATTCTATCAATTTAAGTCTGCTCTGCTGTCAGGGACATTGTAGTATACAATTTGCAGTATTGTAGTATACAAGTTCAAACTCCACTTGTTCTGTTACAATCACTTTCAGAATGATAACCATGGCATTAAATGATGCACAAAATTTGATAAACTGCTTGGCAGTAAAAGCATGAAACACTATTTAAACCTGTTTTACTAAAATTTGATTTTTTGAATTATCTATTTACTCATATATATTTAAAATGTGAGCAATTAGACTACCTACACCAGTGATTTGCTTATTATGGTGAAGGCTTTGCAGAAGAATGGTATACACAGATTCTCTAAACAATGCCCTTGGTATTTTACTCAGAGCTAGAAGAAAAGATGGATACATTTCTTTCATAAAGGCATTAGCATGACATGAAACACTGACAATCACATCCAGAATTTGAAAAGTATATTTTCTTTGTCAATATTCAATTATGTCACCAATGCCTTTATATATATATATATATATATATATATATATATATACACACACACACACACAGACACGCCTACACACAGAGAAAAGCCTAATATGTTTTTCTTGAGATTTTGAATATGCAAACCATAAACTATCACTTAACATAAATTTTTGTTTCCTGTTTCACAAAAGTTATGAATATTATGATTTTTTAGTATAAATCACAACAGGATTAATATATAGCTTCTCTCTCTTCCACAGAATTTGTTTTTTGTTATTTTAAACTTATTTTCTTTTTCATTCCAAGTTTTCTTTTCTGTTATGTGTGATTTTCTTTTTCTTTTCTATATATATTTTCTTTGTGTGTGTGTGTGTTTTCAGACCAGAGTTCATTGCTATAGGTCAAAAGCATCTTTTTATTATAATTATTATTATGATTATTTTTTAGTGCAAATCATAACAAGATTAATAATATAGCTTGCTCTTTTTTCTTCCAAAAATTTTTTCAAACTTATTTTTATCTCTTCCTTTCCAAACTTTGCTTTTCAGTCAAAGTTTTCTTTTCCATCATATATATATATATGTTTTCAGAACAGAATTCATTGCTGCAGGTCAAAAATATTTTTATTTTTTTGTTATAACATCCTGTAATGCAGCAGGTTATTAGAAAACCTTGTCTATTCCTAAAATTACGCTGTAAGCATTTTGATTTCTTGTAACACCTCTTTCTTCATATCCATTTGTGGCATATCTTCAACTCAGCCATATTGCATAAGCCTGTTCTAAAGTCAGGTGTTATTCCATATCTCTGAAATGTAAATATTCAATATTTTGGTGTTTCTATCTCTTTAGTAAGTTATAAGTAAGTTTAAACATTTTACTGAAATCATCAAAAAAGCAGAAAAATAAATTTTGGAATCTATTTCCCTTGCCCATGAGCCACATATAAATATAGGTATCTCTAAGAAAAAATGTACCTACAAGATCAGCACAGAAATGATTATGTTTCTTAACATTTACAAAAAGAAATAGCCTTCCTAGTGAAATGGCATCTCAATCTCCTTTAAAATACTCTCCTTAGGACCTCACACACAGCATTCTTTTTACTTTTCAAAACAGTCCAAAAATCCTTTTTTGGGATTACCATCAGTGTTGTTGCTATATTCTTCTTTATCTCTTTGACAGTTTAAAATATCCCTTTCAACTGCAATTTAAACTTTGAAAACAAGTGATAATTGCAAAAAGTCAAGACTGGAGTCTAGGGAAGAGGTTGACTGACTTGGCAATATTTAAAAAAAAAAGAGGAAAAACTGTTTAAGATAGGAAGAATAGGTAGTTAAGATATTCAAAATAGCTGGAAACATTCTGCAAAGTCCATGGAATCCCTGGTGTGTCTTATAATTGTCACACTGTTAATCCCCTATTTCCTTTGATTGCAGTTTATGCACATTTTAGGTGTTTTATTTGTTGAAAGTTTTTCAGAATATGGATCACTTTGAATGGCTTTCCAGCCAAATTTGAATTTTTATATTTTTGAATTTCATTTTGACATCACACATCCTCAAAAAGCATTTTTATTATCTAAATACTTTCTATGGATTATAAGCAAAGTATCGATGTAGGTTGATTATGATTAGGGTAGTCACACAATACACAAGTTTACTCACTGCTGACTGAACTGAGTGCCCCATGAGAAAGTGCTTTTCTCACAAGAACAATAAGGCCTCTTTAGACTTGCTACCAAGTTACACTAATTCAGAATGACCAATTATTAAGACATTCAGTATGACCAGACACATTCCAAACTAACCTCAAACATTTGAAGATGCCTAAAGAATATACTATCTAAGATGTGATCTTAAAAATACGTGAGAAGATAATTATTAGAAAAATAAACAAAAGAACAAAAATGCTTATTCTGATAAGTTTTAAAAACAACTGAATTCAGACTTTAATTTTGAGTGAAAAATTAAAACATTCACTCATCTTCATAACATTCATTTTAGTATGATTCCTTTCACACACAAAATATACAAAAATTAAAAAGTTTACATATCCAGAGTCATGTAATTTCCTTCATTATTTTATGTAATCTTAAAATGACTATTTTTCTAGTTTTCAAACATCTATAAAATGGAATGGATTGTAAATTTCCATTGCCCTTCAGGACTTGAGAGATCATAGCTTTCTACAAATTTCCCTCACTAGCCAACTGGCCATCACCATAATGGTTCTTAGAAGAGAGAATTCGAGAGATTTCCTGTTGTTTATTTCTATGGTTTGAATTTAGAGTTGCCTTTCTCCTAGACTGGTGGCCTACCATCATAGCTAGAGAACCCACACTGTATTGCTAGAGGGAAAAGTGGATTCCTGCCTTTCACTTTGAAATTAGAAAAAACTTAAAATGGAATGAGAAGTGCCATGTTTCTTCAGAACTTCCTTTAATCAGTCAACTGATAGTCCTTGGGAGATAGTGGAGTGGTTTCCTGTTTCTTTCTCTTCAGTCTCAGTTCAGAGTAATTTTTCTCTAAGGCTGGTTTCTCACCAGGATGACTAGGGCGCCTAATTAACCATTAGTTTATCTATACCTCAGAGGAGAAGTGGGGTTATGACTTTCTCAAACCGAATGCCAATAATCTGTCAGAATTTGAGTTCAGCTTTACATTTATGTCTTCCATGCAGATAATAATTCTAAATTATTCTAAAAAGATATCTTTATAAAAAATTATGAGATGAATAAACAATGCCAAACATGTATTTGATAATATTTGCTTGATTTTACATCTTTGTGACACTTTATCTTGCATTCTGCACGATCTATTCAGGTAAATGAATAGAATGCAACATTCAGTTGTAGGTTTTGTTTTCATAGCTTTTTCTCTCTGGTCTGGCGTCTGGGTTAAAGTTATTATAATGTAAGATTTTACAAGACCATTCAGATTTAATGAGTTCCTCATTGGAGTAGATCTGAGATTCAATATTTCTTAATACCCACTCTTTTGTATAGATACACTGAATATTGCAATAGTCTTTAATCTGTGTATATTCTCCATCCAGAAATTATTATAACACTTAAAATTTATAAATTCTTTAGTGGAACCTGTTTAAAAGTGAGTCCTGATTTTTATAAAACATTTCTAAGATTATCTAAGTAATGTTTGCATGGTTGCAAATTCTTATTTTAATCATTCATTTTAAGGGATAGTATTTAAAAAAATTGTTTTATAACATTATTTCAAAAATATCTTGTAAATATAATAACAGTCCAAAAGTAAATAGTTTTTATGAACAAAATCTCATGGCTGTACCTTTTTAATGTTTCGTATTATAGATCATACCAAAAAACAAACAGTAGTATTCATGGTTATCATGATTGAAGTACTTTTCATCCGTTCAGATTATATTCTACAGTTCAGTGAAGTCTTTGAGGCTCATCATGTCTGCTCACTGGCATCTGGCTTCTTCATTGCATTTATGCAAGCTTCATGCTTCAATGTAAGTATCTGAATTCTTCAGGAAGTTGTAAATAACAATGATGAACAGATTTTCCATAAACTGCATAGAATTCAGAGGGATCTTGGAGTACTATCATCACGCTATTTTGTTTCAAAAAGACTGGTTTTTTTCTTCTATTGACACAAATAAGGAACCTCTGAGTATTTTCAGAGGATCTTTTAGAGAGTTCTTCATAGTCAGAATTATAAAGAAAAAAAAACACAAATTCATAAGTATTTTTATAGTTGCTCAACATCAAGAACTGAACTTTAAACACTTTACAAGAATAACAACTGTTTGTTTACATGTACTCTATAATTTGACTGTAAGATACCTAATCCAACATCTTCCCAATGATTTTATTATTACTGGACACATTCTAGCCAAACCTCGATACCTCCCAATGGCTTTTGGTTTGTATAGAGACTGAATATCATAGTTCCGTAGTATGGCTGAAGCTCTGCAGAGCAGGAAGTCACTTCTTCATTGCTATTACTTTCAAGACTATTCTGATTCTGGAGTGGCAGTACTTACTTGGGTCCCATCTATACTGCAAATATATTTGTTTGATTGATTGATAATATATTTAAAATATAGATATTGTAACTAAGTGTGAAGAGTTTACCTGTTTAAAATGCTTGCAAATCATTAATATTATATATGAATATGTGAAACTATATCATTGTGTTCTATTTATTTATGTTAAATAAGAATAATTACTTAAAGCCAAATAAAGGCTTGTACATTATTAGTATGAGATAAGAATAGTTAATTGAAATTATATAATTGTTAGATGTGTCACGTGGTATCCCACTGAGAAGATAGAAATAAGATTACTACTATCCTCGTGTTTGAATTAACAGTGGCAAGCCATCAGATAATGACTGTTAAGACATCATAGGAATGTGGGTCAATCCCAAAGTAACAAATCCAAGTCAGAATGGAAAAACAGATGTTTGTACTTGGTGACCTGATGGAAAAAGAATGGGATACGGGGTGACATATAGTAGCCCTAACGGATCGCCTGGCCAAGGGGGAAGAAGAGAGAAGCCAAATGATTGGCTGGGACCCCAAAACGGAAGTGGGGACTCCTTCCCGTCAGTGGAAATAGATAGTAAAAAAGTTAGTTGTTGGACAGGGTTCGTGGCGGACGGAACCAAAGCCAAGTACTCCGGGTAAAAGAAGACGAAAAATATCTTCTAGCAAGTATTAATAATAGCATAAAGTCTATTAGCCCGTAAAAGAGGAAATATTCTCCACAGGAACTCCATCAAAAAAAAAAAGATAAGTAAACTTTGAGACCGTTTCTCCTTATACCCAATTTTATATACCCTCTCTCTCTGTCAATTTGAAGAAAAAAACAAAAGAAAAGAAAAGAAGAAAAACATTTATGTTTATGGACTATTCATTTATGATATATTTGACACGTTGAAGGTGTATATCTATGTGTAGTAAAGGATTGATATATTTTAATGTTCCTACGTGCTTGAAGTTGTTATTTGCAGCATCTACTACGAATTTGTTATGTCATGTTTCTTTTTCAGCTTCTATTCGCCTTATGTTATCTTGCTTAAAATTGTCCTATTAATTCCTTTAAAATATCACATGGTAAACCGGAATTGCCGACTACTATAATTAATATTATTATGTCTAAACCTAGAGGTCCATATCTTCCATTGTTCTAGGGGAGGAAGACTAGCGGCCTTGGTGGGTGTGTGTATAGTGTAAAATTTGGAACCCCTTGCCAGCGGCGGTCAGTCTGGCCATAAATTAATCCCCCACATAATATGCCAGTTCTTATGTGGCCAAGAAAAAAACTCTGAACGAGGACTTATTCTACAAGGGATCAAGTGCCAACCTGCCCCATCTTCACACATGCAAAAATAAAGTCCCATTTTGGGATTTTAAAGAATTTGCCGTCACAGATGATTATTGTCAAACAGTTATTTGAAACTAGGATTTCTTGCAAGGAAAGGCTCATTTTTGCATTAAATAACCCAATGAAGGTTGAGATATTGTTAAACTAGTGAACCAATCAAATATCATGATGGTTCCTAGTTTATATTTCACTGACATGCTATCTTTTGGTGCTCTCATTTGTGTATAATAAAGACATCACTCTATTTGATACTCTCAGGTTTATGTAGAGTAGAGAAACCATTTCTCTTGATTGTCTCTGGTTTATACTTTTTGCTTTAACATTTAGCTTTTTGGTTTCTTTATAATCTCTTTATCTTTGTAAACTTGCTCAGTAGAAAATTATTTTTCTTTCTTTTTTTTTTTAAGTACAGGCTTCTAATTTTAGGTTTAGTATTAGTTTTCTGAGAATCATCAATGGGTATTTTGGGGGGAATTGTCCCCTTTACTAGGTTCTTTTTCTTTAACAAATTTCTTTTTAACCATTTTTTCTAATTCTTTCCAGCTGTTCTACCTTTATTAAAAAGAAAAATACACACTGTCTCTCTCACTCACTCATACACAACAAAACAAAACAAAACAAACCATTAGATTGCAAATGGAGAAGTCTTTCCTTTTTCTGTCTTATATAGAACATTACGATGTCACTGAAGGTGTTGCAGACACCAGATCCCAGATGAGTGACTACATGAACTTCTAATTGAGAATAAGAAGCAAAAACGTAGGTATAATCACCATTGATAAGATCATGGACAAATCTTTTACTGTGCATACTGATGAGGTTGAATAAACTACAAGAATCTATATGCAATAAACAAGCAGGGGAAATAATTGATATTTAGAAATTATTGATTTATGAAAATAAGTAAATCGACTAGCATCATTTTGTTAGTGAGGTAAAAATGTAAAAGCATTAGGGGTGGGTGAAGAATTATATTTATATATCCATAAGAGTAAAGAAAGACTGACAATATGACTGCTTTCATGTCCTTCTTGACTCTCAGTAAGAATTTATTGTCTAAGCCTTACAGTCTTCAACAGAAGCATGAATCCATTTTATTCTCCACAATTTGACACAAATATAACATTTTTTTTCCAATTTAATGCATATTATTACCTTGATTTAATTTTTTCTTTTAAATGAAAAGACAAAGAAAATAAATTGTTGACTAAATTCCTTTCTAATCACTGGAGTAAAAATAGAGAAGAAAGAAAGAAAGCAATGGAAGAAGAAACTGAATAAAGAATGGATTGGAAGAAATTAGAAATTGGAAAAAGAGAAGTAACATGAAGTGATGCAGAAATGGGAGAAAACTGAAATGTAGACCATTCAGTGAGAGAAAGATAGGGGTTAAGTAATGTAGTCTATCTAGATATTACCTGAAAAAAAATCATACACATATTTGAATTTGTTAGAAATTAAATAACATTTATAAATACTGTAGCATAATTCATACCTTGTATTATCATAATAAAATTTCTACATTGAGACCAAGTTGCAGGACTAATAAATATATGAAGACATAATTATATGTATTATTCTCCAATGTATTTGGTTGTTAATATAGGCAAAATGTTTTGGCTGCTGTGCTCTACAGCCTTCCTGCCTTGTTGGCAGAGCATAAAATATACCAACTGCATCTTCTGAAGAAGGGTAAGACACCTCCCAAAACATGCACCCTGGGATCAGACTAAAATACATCTGATATTGAGGCTCTAGTTCTGGTGCTCTAAGGAGTGTATGGAGCATCCTTTAAGTGCCATTACTCTTAAATCTACCTTGACCAGAGTGGTAGTACATGTTCCCTTTAAAATGATTCTTCTTGAGAACTTCAAGTTGGACGTATGTTTACTTTACCTTGTGGGCTTCATTTCACAGTTTACTATTTTTCATCAAAAGATCACAAATATATTGGTAAGAAAAATTTTAGCATCAGATAGGAATACTTAAAAACACAAAACTGTCTGCAGATTCATATAATGGTAAAATTTGATTCATTTCTAAATGTCTGATTATAATCATAACTCTATTTTCAATCATTTCTTTGCTCACAGTCAAATGGTATCAAGTAACTAATAATAATAATAACTCTTAGTAAACAATTGCTCCAGCATCAAGGCCGACAGCATTAATTTGCTGTTGGCTTTGATGCTAGTGGGCACTGTCCAACAAAGGCAGACTTGAGGCCATATAGCCCCCGGCTTCATGTGGTCCTACTTCGGGTAGAGGAGCTGCATCATTGACACCTTTGTCCCATTTGTATAGCACTGAACCTTGCTGTCCTGTTTAAGCTATAATCAGGCATAAGTGCCTGGACCCAGATTTGGGTCCAAGTCCAGCTAGACTCATCAAGCCCACATTGCATTAAGTGGGCCAATGACCAGCATAGACCAGCAGGGGTAGAGCCCGACCTTCCTCTCCCCTAAATCCCCACTATAATTGACTTTTGGGTCATTGACCTGGTGGGAAGCAGAGACAAAAAATCCTTAGTAAACAACTAGAGCTTCAAATAACTATTTTAAAAATAACCTATAAGGAGTTGATGAGCCATTAAACAAATAAACCAAACTAATCTCTAACCATCTTAAGGTGTTTGTTGGAGTCAGTAATCTTCGGTTGGTTTGTTAGTTTTGCAGCATATCAAACTCTGCAGAATTATTATATGCCCTACTATTTAATCTTAGCCAGGAAAAGAGATGGTTTTTATGTCTTTTCTCTCAGACATAAGAGTAAAGTATGATACCAACAGTCTCATCTGAAATTTGAACTTGGCTTGTTGATTCCATTTTCCTTGGCAGTGACTTTTATACAATCTCTATATTATTTTATATATCTATCTATCCTTCCCTCATATATATGAGGTGATTGTAATGCAATGGTTAGTGTCATAGGAAATGTATGCAGGAACTCAAGTTCAAAATCTTGGATGAAGCTATTTGCATTTCTCATAGCCTTAATATCCTTGTGAAAAGTATAAACCCAACTATTCTCCCTGTAGTAATCTTTTGTAAATAGTTGGGCAGGCTGGGCCCTTTAACCTTGGTATGGCAACTGGTCTAGGAGAAGGAAAACTATAAATTCAAACCTGTTAAACTCCACTTAAACCTGACCTTATGCCAAATTCTGTTTGTGTGGAGTCTTTGTGTGTGTGTATATATATATATATATATATACGAACAAAAGTTGAATAAACAAAATAATCTAAAATTTGATGAATTTATAATGAAAGTTAACATCGAATGTTTCAATTGTAATAACCTTCTTCAGGATTTTAAATCCATTGCTATTTTAACAACATTTTTCATAAATTTAAAGTCCTGAAGGAAGGTTATAATAATCATTTTGTTTTTCCAACTTTTCTTCATTCTGTTGGATTTATTTCCTTATTTACTTCCATATATATATATATATATATATATATATGCACACACTAATAAAAAATGATAGTAAACAAACCGCTGCTCCTTATCATAATAAGAACAGCATGTTTTAGAAAGAATGCAAAAAGTACTCAAGACCAAAATGGCACAGGTGATTTAAAAACTATATCATAATTGTTGTCCCATGCCACTTGATAATACTGGGGTCAAAATGACTGCTTATGCAGTACTTAGATACTTTTCAAAGAGTGCTCAACTATAAATGGTTGGAGTCATATTACTATGAGTATATATACACATATGTATAGTAGCTGGTATTTCTCTCTTAAAATATACATGAGTTTTCTCATATTTGTTTTAAAAGACTTTTTTTTATTTCTTCTTATAAGGCAAGACAAGCGCTCTCACTCAGAAGAACAAACTAAATAGGAAAACAGTGCAGCTTTGAGAAAATATATATATATATATATATATATATATATATATATATATATAATGTCTAAAAATAAGTTACTCTCATATCAGTAAAGAAATCATTTATATATTTGAATTCCTATTATGCTAATCTTTTTTTTAGAAAAGAAATTAAATATATTTATTTTTGTTCACTGTAGCACAACTAATACCTCATGTTATCATAACAAAATTTCTGTTGTGAGACTAGGCATCAGTTTTTTTTTTCTTTTTTTTTTGCACTCTATATACTTATATTATTGTAATGATCTTATCATCCAGGGTTTGGTATGGATCAAAAAAGAGAGGGAATGTTGGCTAGTTGGTTGGTTGTTTGGGTTTTATATCATATCAACCTTTGTAGGTTATTTAATGCCAAATCCATTTTTTCACGAATTGTTCTATTTCAAACAATTTAGTTTAGCATGAGTACACAGTTTGTCAAAACAGTTCTATTTCAAACAATTCAGCTAAGCATAAGTACAGTTTCAGTGTCAAAACAGTTCTATTTCAAGCAATTCAGCTTAGCATAAGTATGCAGTTTAAATGTAAGTACACAATTTAATTGTAAAAAACATTTCTATTTCAAGCTGTTCAGTTTAGTACAAGTATAGTTTTCGTTCACACACAGTTAAATGTCAAAACAGTTCTAATTCAAACAATTAAGTTTAGTTTTATTTGACCCATAAATAGAACCCTATCAGGTGCTACCACTCCAGGCCAGAGTGGACCAGGGAGCGATGGTGATGAAGGGGTGATTCTCATTCCCCAAAGCTCCAACATTACTGGAACCTCACTATCAGAGTGTTTAGTGATATATCTTGGACATTCATTGATGTGGTGGTCTTACCCCTCTGCAGAGAAGCAATCTGTGTATTCTACAGCCCCAGCTGTCTGTGCAAAGAGAG
This sequence comes from Sepioteuthis lessoniana, assembly GCA_963585895.1. Classification (NCBI taxonomy): domain Eukaryota; kingdom Metazoa; phylum Mollusca; class Cephalopoda; order Myopsida; family Loliginidae; genus Sepioteuthis; species Sepioteuthis lessoniana. The sequence goes on along the minus strand of OY757920.1, from coordinate 51,891,385 downwards.
AGGATAAATAAACTAAGTGAAATCTACTTCCTATTCCTGTTATATAGGTCTTTTTTTACTACATGCATCACCAAGTGACTCTCCTTATGATGACTTTGTCACCTTTCATAACCAACATGTCATACAAATAAATTGTTATCTTTAATCAACAACTTGATTTTTTAATTTTTTAGTCCTATTTCATTCACATATACAAAATCAAATATTATATAATTAAGTAGAACAGACTGGATTCTTCGGCTTTGGTAAGGCAACCAGTTGGGCAGAAAGAAAAGATCCGAATTTAAGAATAGTAGGTGTGGGTCTAGCAATTTGATCCAATAAAAACCTATCTGCTACTCAAGCAGACATGGAATGGATTTAACCCTATACACTCCAAGGAGTCTGCTAGATGCAGCTGATTCAATAATTAAACTGGAAATTCCACAGGTTCATTTATATATAAATATATAACTGGGACAGACTGGCATTGACCTCAGTTCCTGTGCAAAAAGGTTCATGAACTCAACTGTTCATTTCAGAGATGTATAATCATACTCAGACATTTATTTCTAAGTTAAAAAATATAGAGAAATCTTTTAATGTGTTATTTGTTTGTCTCTGCCTCCCACCAGACAGGATTTGACCCAAAGGTCAATTATAGTGGGGGTTGAAGGAGGGTTAGGGAGGGCTCAAGCCAAGACTTGAACCCTGCTTGACTATACTGGTCATCATTACCCATCCGAAAGTGGCCCAGCAGAAGTTGGGAGCCTTTCCACCTCGAATCTGTCCTTGATTTTGTACTGGATTAAAAAAACAGCAGGGTTTTGTTGTGTTGAAAATATGACTTCGGCAACTCTGGCCTCTTGGTGCTTTGTGCATTTTGTGCCCACTTGCTTCATTACTCAGTTTGTCCTTGTTATGTGAATACATTATTTACTTGTAAAATCTTAGCATGAATAATGTTCTAAGACAAATCTATTTCTAATGCTCTGTTATTAAGACAGGTTGTAAACATCAAAATAGATTTGAAATGTTTCTTGGAAGTATTTCTGTTCTTACAATAATGACGTTAGACAATGTTGTAAAATGATTACTAAAAACACCAGCCATTTTCTTACATATGCAGAAAAGAAATCAATTTGAAGAAAACAATCATATAATTCATGCAAAAGTACAAATAAAGAAAAATTATGCTTTGATGTCCAGTTTTTATTCTTTTGCTTATAACTACAATGCTGATTCTAACAATATTTGGATATTTGTAGTAAATCTTATAATCAGACAAGGAAATTATTTCTTTTCAATAAAGAAAATGAAGAGTAAATTTGATTGGCTCTTTTTAAAGCTTATATCATTATATATAATTGGAAGAAAATAACCATAATTTCTAAAATAGAATAGAATATATTTTATCACTCAGCCAGTTTGAGCATTTTTTTTTGCTTTGTTTCTTTCACATACCAATCAAATATTTTCCAATCATCTTTGAGTGATACAGCATCTTCTTTAACTTGACAATCAGCAATAAAATTAAATGCCAACATATGTAGGTACATCAATAAGTCTGCAGCCTAAGTGAAAAAAAGTATCTATTTTATATAACAAATATATTTTTTTGCATAATCTCTTTCTTTGTTGCTTTAGTCTGGCTTTGAGTTCTAAGGATAATCTTTTCCATTTTAATGGGTATAGTCTGAACTAAAATGTTAAATGAAAGAAAAATAACAAAAATACCCTTTCTCTCAACAGGTTAACAGATTAAAGAACGGGTGCTCTAATTTAAGGGTTTTAGATGCTTGTCTAAACCTAACAAAATTTTTACTGTTATCAAAGTAAAAACACCCTGCATTATTGGGTCCAAATTGGTATTAAGAAATGAAAAAGGATAAAATGAATTCCATGACCTTATGATGAAAAAAAGCATTTATTTTACATAACAAAGATATATTTTTAACCTAATTGCTTTTTTTTTTGTTGCTTTTGTAGAACATTGAGTGCAAATGAGAATCTTGACCAAGATACTAAGCACAGACTGAATTTTTGAAAAGTATAAAAAATAAGGGTGAAATAATAAAAATATCCTTATTTTTTAACAGATTGCTAGTTCCTTAACAAAAAGAGTTCCCATATATATAACTTGTCTCAACCTAAAAAAAACTTTAATGGAATCAAAATGTAAATGTATTACTGAGTCCAAAATGATATAAAAAGACTGAAAAGGATAAAATGAAGCCTATGGCCAAATGATGATGAAACATTTTACAGTACAAATATCTATTTTTGAATATCATTTCTGTCATTGCACTTAATTCTCATAGATCAAACATTATACAATGAATTCAATTGATAAGTTGATCTATTGGAAGATTTTTCTGTTGAAACCACTGAACATTGAGATGACAAGCATTTATTACAATAAAGTAGAAACTGTCATCTAGAAGATAGACAAATACCAAACCTGGATATATCAACTCAAGAGAGTATATTCTTCAGATAGAGACAGACTCTGAACATTGTGTGAGTGAGGGGACACAGCAGCCATTTTTATAGTTACTAATGACCAACTAACTCTTAAGTTTACGTTAATAGAATACATATATTATGATTTGTTTAAAAAACAATGAAAATGTTTTTAAATATATATTGAACTTATACAGACCACTGATCCCCACTCCTGTGTAGTTAATAAAGTAATGAAAGCAAAAGTTAACTTGGTCATTTATACAAAAATGGTTTTTATTTACTGATATCAAGTCATGATAAAAATGGACATTTTCAACTTTAGCTTTCCCTGCCAAATATTTACTGGTTCATTGAGAAAACTAATTCAAAATACATTCCAAATTTATATTTCTTTTGTTGTGCTCAAAACACAGGGAATATTTATCTGCTCTTTGCTAAGAAGCACACCACCAGGGAATGTAACAACCTCAGTTGCTATTGGAAATCGAGTCCAGATAAAAAGTAAGACCTACAAATAATCTGTCTCTTTTCTAAGTATCATGGTATGATGAACAGTGTATCTTCTCATTGGTTGGTGGGTTAGTTGGGTTTTATGGCATATTGACCCTTGTAGGTTATTTAATGCCAATTTATACATATATCAAATATATGATTTGTAAACAAATAGTTCGTAGCTAACATTTTTAAACAAGCCAGAGCTAATTTGTTTGCTTCAAGTAGTGCTATTTAACATTAATAATTCAATCAAAAATCAGTCATTTGTTTGCACACAGTTAAATGGATAGACATATAGGATTTCTAAGTGAAGAGTTTGTATGTAATTTCATTTTTAAAAAGTTAGTGTAATTTATTTGCACACAGTTAACTGGTTTCAAGTAATTCTATTTAATACCATTCATTTACACACAGTAAAATGGTTCCAAGTATTGCTATGTGACACTAACAATTCAATTAAACATCAGTCGTTTCTTTGCACATGATTAAATGGTGAAACAGTTCTAATTGATCCATAGATGAGACCCTATTATGTGTTACCAGTCAGGGTTGGGTCAGAGTGGACCTGGGGACAACGGCAATGAAGGGTACTCCATATTTCCCAAAGCTCCAGGACTAAAGCCTCACCATTGGATAGTTTAGGGTCATATCCATGACACTTGTTGGGTGGGGTCTTACTCATCTGCAGAGATGCAGTTGGTGTATTCTACAGCCCCAGCCTCCTGCGTGGCTTCTCATTGGACACCCTTCAAAAAGCCATGAGATATTGCTGCTTTATCCATATTAAATAATCAAAAATAAAATTTTATTTTCCATGACACACTGAAATAACACAGAACTGGAAGCTGTTAAAAACAAACGAAAATGCAGAGTATTTAAAAAAAATGTTCATATTTCTATGGGAGTTATTTTATGATATGGTTTTAAAGTCTTTAATATTTCTATGGGAGTTCCTTTATGATATGATTTTAAAATCTCTACCAATTCAACACCCCTGTCAACACATTATTGTAATCTTCACCAAGTAGTCCCTTTAATATCACTTCTGCTTCTTTTATAAAGATAATCCCATAGAAATATTAACATTGTTAATCACTTGCAGGAGATTCCAAGCATGTGTTGATAGGGATGGTGAAAATGTGGAGACGGTTTTAAATTATATCATAAAGGTGCACCTCTAAAATTGTGAACACTTTTTAAAAATCAACCTTTATTGTCAAGAACTTAAAAGAAAAGCAACTTCTTGTATAAACTATCTTATTTTCTACATTAAAAATAGACACCACCAAATGGTCAGGAGCAAGGAATTTCAATAGTATAAAACCAAACTAATTCTTTCATAAACTTATTTCTAAATTTCATTTCCTGTACATATGCTAATAAATTCGTCATTATACAAAATGATGAACACCTCAACAAAAACAAATTTTATTACATAATAGCTCCATATATTTGTTTATTAAGAATTTATTCATCTATCACTAAATTTTCTTCAAAATATTTATTTATTCTTTTGTCCATAATTGAGATATAATATTACTGGATCATTCTCATAAAAGCTGAGTTGTTTTTTTTAAATACTGACGAGAGCAAAAGTTCCCAGAATTGCCTTTTCTTTTTAATTGGCTTTCTACACATATCTAGTCTCAGATTTAAAAATTGACCAGTCATTGGGGCTTAGAATACACTGACTGTATTCTCTATGGAGCAATAAGCACCCCACCAAAAAAAAAAAAAGCACCCTGGGTATTACAGTAAGCTGTATCTGATAGTGGGTCTCCAGTTCTAGAGCTCTGGAGTGTGTGATGTGTATTTTATAGCCATTACTTCCAGGTCCACTCTGACCTGGAATAGTAGTACCTTTTAGAGTCCTATTTATGTGTCAAATAGATCTGTTTACAATAGGAATATTTGCTATTATATAGTCAAGTGCAAAAAAAATCTTAAACAACAACAAAAATTTAAATATGAACGTACAATGAATGCAGTCCTTAAGCTCTAGGTATAAAATAACCCTAGGTGGGTTGACATACCTTCCAAATCAATCAGATTAAAAAAAAAAGAGTGAAAGAAAGATGACACCAAAATCATAATTATGAAATGCTACTTAAAACTTCAACTTAAAAACTAAAATCATTTCTTTTTTATTTACAAAAATACTAAAAGAAAATCTTAAGCAAAAATAAAGATTCTTATGGTCCTCCATACTTAAATATTGCTGCCAAATAAAAGTTGTTTTGAATCACTTATGATAATTCAATTAAGCTAGGAAAGATCCAAAGGGCAAATCATCAAAATTATGGCTTTTGACCAAAGATACTTTATAGAAATTAACTGAAATCACACAATTTTCACCAAATGAAACAAAACTAAGTACAGTTGATTTGATGACATATAAGATCATTTATACTGGATATTAAAGTCCTACCAAGTTAGACTAGGTATAAGTAAGTAGTCAAGGGTGACCCAAAAGCTGACTTTTCAATAGCTACAACACTGAATAGTAATGGAGGGCACCAATCCTTTCCCTGGATTGCTCCACTTAGCATTATAAGGTATGAATCAAGGGTGAGTGTTAAGCAAGGAGGCATCAAGTACCATTTTTTGAGTTTGGTATGATTCAACCTAGGATTGAACCCCAGTTTCCCAGATCATTTGTGAATACCTCAATCATTATGCCAATGGGCCTGTAGACTACGTAGAAGTACTGGTAATCTATGGCATCTGACTAACTATTAACCAATCAGATACCTCAGTTATGAATATAAGCTCTGGAGATATTTTTGTGGCATTTTCTCAGAAGAAATGAAAAAGGTCTTATATGTTATCAAATACATTAAATAAAATGAGACGCAAAGTTTGAAAAACAAGCAAATATAAAAACAAAAATCTAAAGGATAACTGAGAAATTTTTTAAAAATATATTTTCGGTATTTGTGAAAATAACAATTTAATATTTCATATTTTATCAAAAGTTAAAAATAGAAATGACAGCAACAAATTCTTTTTTGGCAGTCATTTAAAGAGAGAAAATAAATAAAAAGAATAAAGATTGAAAAAACACTAGTTGACAGCAGTTATAATCAATACTATCTCCATTATTCAGACATTCTTCCCAGCCTTTGAAAGGAATGGTTGTATAATCATGTTGTGCTCTTAAGAAAATGGAAAACAATTTTCCCAAAAAGATTTTTTCAAATACATTTTATGTGTATTTTGTTATTTCTTCTTGTTTTGAATGATCACAAAAAGACAATTTGACAGTTTTTAGTAATATGTATACTGAAATTTATATGAGGGAATTAATAATAAGCTGTGATTCATTTCTTCTCATGAATGCTAACAAAGAATGAATTGATTAGTGACTGTGCTTCACACAGTGGCCTTTCTGCATCCTGTCTGGCATCCGGATGGTCAATGTTCAATGGCAGACTTGAGGCTGAAAAGCCTCTGGCTTTGGCTGGGCGAGCTGCATTATTGACACCTTTGGATAGCACTGGACCTTATTGTCCAGTTTAAGCTATAATCAGGCATCTCTGCCTGGACCCATGTTTGGGTACATGTCCAGCAAGGCTTATCAGGCCCACATTGTACCAAAGTGGGCCAATGACCAGCATAGTTCAGCAGGCCTTGGGCTTTGGTTCATGCCTGACCTTCCCTTCTCTAACCCCTACTATAATTTAACCCTTGGGTCATTTGACCTTGTGTTAAGTCCTGTCTGGTGGGAGGCAGAGACAAATATTGCAAACAAAGATGAATTAAACTTCTATAGGATGGGTCCATGGTTTAATGGTTACCAGTTTGGAGAATGGAATTGGCAAAATGAATTCAGAACAGCATTTCTTTCATATTTTGGAAACATTAATCTATTTTTGCTCCCTCAGCTATGGGTAAAAATAGTAGAATAAACTGGGCTATCTCATCTTATTGGAGCAAAGAAATTAGGAGAAATTCAAATTCAAAGCTTGAGCCAACATATCACAAACCAACATACTAAACTAAGACAAATCTTTCAGACTTTGAGAAAGTCTTCTATTTTGCAGCACTTGATTTTCAAAAAAGCTGGTAGGATGAAGATAAGGAATATTTATCTTTTTAAAATTTGAAGTTAAGTTTAAGCTTTACTGAGCTGATTGTGAGCTTTAAATGGGTAGTGACTAGAATTTTTTCCAGTTTAACCATGAACCCTAAAATCTATACAGATATTATAACACTAAAAATCTCTAATCAAAGACAAAATTGGAAAACCTCAGTATCCAAAAATAAAATTGCACAAATACATACATCTAAAAAGAGAGGCCCTTATTTTTGTTCTTCTATATATATCTTTATACCAGGCCACTGACCTAATGAGCATTTGCCAATAGTCCAGGAGACCGAAGTTCAATTGCAGGTCGAGTCATACCAAAGACTCAAAAAATGGTACTTCATACCTCCCTGCTTAACACTCAGCATTATAAGGTAAGGATCAAGGGTAAAGTGGAGCAATCCAGGGAATGGAGTAGCACCCTACCCTACACCTAGGTGTAGTAGCTATTGAAAAGGGAGTCTTCAGGTCACCCTTGACTAAGGTCGCCAACTTTACATGAAAAACAGGATTATGTCATGGTTTTTAGAACTAATGAACATGGATTTTCCACAAGTTCAGCTAGTAATATATAAAAATTCAAGTAGACAGCTGATATACCTATCTACATCTTTAGTTACAGATTCCTACAGTAGAGTTTGGTTATAAATAATGTCGAATAATATCAGTTTTGATTGCATAATATTCCACAAGAAGTAATAAAATCTTGGTATCATTGCTTTAGAAGAAAATTAACTTTTAAAAAAATGATAGGGGTGTACTTATTTAAGGGCTATTTTTTAGTAGCTTTAACAAAAATATGTTAAGCAAATTTATAGAAATCTTAAACAATATGACAGAAATATTCATAAACCATATTATATATATATATATATATATATATATATATATATATATATATAGTATTGTTTTATTTATTTATGAATATATTTTTATGGTTTCTCAATTTTTCTAATTCTTTGTTTTAACCCCCTTTACTTTCACCTAAGAATTTAAATTTAAATAGTTTTTTCTTTCGTCCTTTCTTCTTTTTTTTTTCCATACACATATAGAATGTAATCCATATCAGATGAGACAAAGAGTATAATGATATTCTTCACCGAAATAAATTTATAATGACAATTTAACCAAGTTTAAGTTTTCTTCTAATTGCATTATATATATTATAAGAATTTTATTATGCATATCATAATTTTTAAAAATAACTAATTCAGACTTAATATTTTAGTTGAAAAATTTTTTACTTGGTTATTATAATGATCTGAAAAATGGCAGATCATAGGAATTTTGTTAAAGTATCATCAAATTTTGGAAAATAAAACAATTTTCCATTGAATAAGATAAAATAACAGTTACTCAGAAGTTAATTAAGTCAAATGTTTGATCTAAATGTTGGTTACTTGGTTGTGTTTAAGGCATATCAACTCTTGTTGGTTATTTAATGCCAAATCCTGTTTACTCATATAAGGGTCATTAAATAAGTTTCCAGACTTTTTTTTGTATGGGCACTTTTATTGATAGAACACACATGAAACTCTAGTCCCTTTGAAGTAATCTCCTCCGGCTGCAATGCACTTGTTGTACTGTTCCAACAACTTATGGAAGGCCCCATGGAAGTCCTCTTGTGTGAGCATGTCAATGACCTTTGTCACAGCCTCTTTCATCTCCTCAATTGTCTAATAACAACAGCCTCTGAGCTTAGGGAATAACCAAAAGTCACAGGGAGCAAGGTCTGGGCTATAGGGAGGCTGAGGAACTGTCTTGATGCCCATCTTGGTCAGGTAGTCTGTGACAAGGATGGAGTTGTGGACTGGTGCATTGTCCTGCTGGAAATGCCACAGACCCGATTTGAAGAGTGCTGGCCTCTTCCAACGGAATCTCTTCCTGAACTCCCTTAAAACCTCAACATAGTAACCCTAACCCTATGGCCAATCAACTCTGGTGTATTGACTTCCTTACTCCTCCCACACCTCTCATCATTCCTCACAGACTCCCTGCATTCCTTGAATCTCTTATGCCACTCAAAAACTGATGCTTGATTCATGCAAGATGCTCCAAAAATAGTCTGAAGCATTCCATATGTTTCTGTGGCATTTTTTCCAAGTTTAAAACACAATTTTATTGCATATGGTTCTTTCTCACGTCCAGATTGCATTTTTGAAATTCACCAGCTGTAACAATCAGGCTTTAGTAGGGTGTATTCCAATTGCTGCTGTAGCTGTTGATGTGAACCTGAAATCATAAAAATTGGTCTGTCATCTCATAAGATGTATAGCACTAACATAGTGAATTTTCAAGAGTCTACAACAATTTTAAATGCCTGTACCAAAAAAGTCAGGAAACTTATTGAATGCACCACGTATATACTAAATATATATGATTTGTAAACAGCAACTATTTTTAAACAAGCCCAGGCTAATTTGTTTGCACACAGTTAAATGGTTTTAAGTATTGTTATTTAATACTCATAATTCTATTCAAAATTATTCATTCATTTGCACAAATTTAAATGGTATTGCTATTTAATACTAATAATTCAATTTCACAGCAATGATTTGTTGGCACACTGTTAAATGGTTTCAAGTATACCAAATAATTAAACATTTCTATTTGTCCTTTCGATGAGACCCTAACAGGTACTTCCACTCTGAGTTCGAGTGTACATGCATATTATAGCAATAAAGGGGTACTCTACATTCTTCAGAACTCCAGGACTGGAGCCTGTTTGATCTGGAGGTAAACAGCCAAATGATATATCCACTGTGTCAGCATTCTAATGGTTGAACAGTATGATAAAATTAACTTGAAAAAGTAAATTATTCCGAGTGCACAGATGCTACACTGATCCTAGTTAGGGGGCTGAAGGTGACACTTTCGTTCTTGGAAAAATGCACAGATACTGTACTGTTCATAGGCATTAAGTACTAGAGTGTGGTGCTAGTACAAGGCAGAGTACACAGATACTACACTGATTCTAAGAGAGTATCAATCCATAAACAATTGCATCATTTTTTATGGGTACTATTCTAGTACAGTAATATTTTTCACCAAATATTATGATTGTTGATTGTATAATTAAAAATGCATTCAGATAAAAAGGCTCAAAATGGACATTCTTTGGTAAATTATGCACATTAAATCTTCTGTTAAAAGTTGAACCAATTCCATAAAATTTAACATTTAAAAAAAAAAAAAATTCATCTATTTGTCTTTTTTCTAATTAAAAAAAAAAAAAAGAATCACTGACAAGAAACACAAATATCAAGTTTCTGATTCTTTCCTGACCAATAAATGAATGCTGTTGAAATCTTAGGCCATTCCTAAGACCATTAAGAATTGGCAGGAAAGTAGCTGCCACTATCCCTCACCAAAAAACATTTCATTATTATTCATTGGTCAGTGATAGAAACAAAATGAACAGTATCATCAAGCATATAAACAAATAGTGTGGTTTGTTATTCATTTATTTGCAATATAGGAGGTACAGTGAAATAATGGATATTGTCACAGAAAATGGAATAGGTGACCAAATTATGGTTGACGCTAACTAAGAGCTAGAGATATATTATCTTACTCTGTTTCAAGAGTCATCATTTATATCATCACACAAAAAGATGTAGTTTTAGGGTCAATCTCTAAAACAACGTAAAAAGGGAACACACGTTGATATATACACATACAGGGTATGTACAAATCTTAATGTGACACAAAATAAATTGAAAGAAATGATGAATAGGAAGTTTGTAGTACACTAATCTTTCAAATAAGAAGAACCTGCTTGCCTCAAAAATCAGCATTCAAAGCCCTAGCTTCCTACTCAGCCTTCAGGACCAAAACTTCTTGTGCCATTGTAGAATAAGCAATTATCAAATTTATGAAACAAAAGTGTTCAGTAATATGCTCACATTAGGATGACAAAAAAGATTTTTGATAATTTTTTGTTAAAGCTTTCTTTGATTAAATAGTTGTTAATTTCTTCCTTCACAGTTTTAGCCTATTATTGAGTGATTTACTGGGAAGAAAGAAAAACTGTTCTATATATTTTAATTTACTGATCAAACATTTCATCCATGCAATGTTAGGTACTCAGCTTGCATATATAAGAGAGAGAGAGAAATTTTCATCACCATCCTCGCATATCCTTTAGAAGCTCTCAATAAACTTGACCTTGTGTCATATCTCTTTCCCAAGTGAGAAGTAGATATCCACTTTGCTCTAGCGTCTCAGGAAAAAGCATGAATCTGACTCTTTTTTTTCTTAAATTATGGATTAAATAAAAGAACAGACTGGGCTCTCTGGCCTTAGTGGACAACTGGTTAAGGAGAAAAACTTTCAATTCAAGATTTAGAGTTGGAATACTGAAGGCAATCTAATACTTCTGACAACTTCTATGACAACACTGATATTATTGGTTCTTTCTCTTTTCTTGGATTTACATACATTCCCTCATTCATCCAAGGGCAGCTCCATAGTCAAATAAAATTGAATAACTCCTAAAACATTAGCAACATTCAATATTATTCATTTTAGATGATAAATGGATACCAATGATTGGCAATATGAAAATAAAAAGAAAAAAAGTAAATTTATAAGAAATGTTACCTCACATCTCAAAAACCATCCAAATAAGACAAACTAGACATTGCTGTAGAAGTAAGAATGAACTCATAAGTGATGTTCTTCAATGGGTCTCTACACATAGACATACCAGTGTTAGCAGACAAGCAAGAACTTATTTATATCAGCTCGGTACAAATACAAGATTCAGTTTATAAGACCTGCTGGGAGTGATGGATGATATGGACGGATGAAGAGAAAGAGTCAGGGTAATCTATGCTGTCACTGATGATGATGACAATTCTATTGTACTTGGACTAGTGTCCTCATCTTGGTTGTTATAGTTACAACATTTTGGTTGATATACTCTCTAATCTTCTTCTGGTTCTGTTAGAGTCAACTCCTGAGTTAGCCTTGAAATTCCCAAATATAAAGAAAGCCAAAGAGTTCAACAACCAAAATGTTATTACTTTAATAACAACCAAGATAAGAACATTGATTCAATAATATTAGGAAATAATTAAAAAAGATTAATTATTCTATCTCTTTTTTCAGAAAGACTTGGCTGTGGGTTTTTGTTTTGTCCTTTATATTTATTGAGTTATTCTATTTTTAATTTAGATTAATCAGTTAAAAAAAAAAAAATATATATATATATATATATATATATATATATATATATATATATATAAACTTGGCATTTCGGCATGAAATAAAGTATATATCTTGAAAACTGTCATTAGCAGTGATTTATTCAAATAACAGATTCTCATTCTTGAATCAGTCTATAACTATACAAAAAGACATTTTTTTCCTGGTTTATTTTCATCAAAAGCTGACAACTATGATCCAATTAATTAATGATATTTTTAATACTGAATATTTCATTCTGCAAGTTTGAATTATTCCCTGAAAACTAGTCAATCATCTGCTTTACAAAATCAAAATGAATAATGAGTTCATATTTCTCTGGCATTATACATTGAAGTGTATATTAATATTTTCATAGTATACTAACAACAATATCACTTGTGAAGCACTCAGCATCATTTCTTTTTGCACTGACAAAAGTTACTTTAATAAATGTGCCCTTATGGTATATCATACCTCGTGGGTTATTTAATGCCAAACCCTGTTTATATATAATTTGTAAGTAAATAGTTTGTTGGTAACTTTATTTTTAAACAAGTTGTTAGAGCTCATCTGTTTGTACACTATTAAATGGTTACAAGTATTCCTTTCTAAAACTAATAATTCAATTTAATATTAACCATTTGTTTTCACACAGTTAAAAGGTTTCAAATAGCAAATTTTATATTAGTAATCCTATTTATCAAACAATCCTCTGTAATATAAATAATTTATATACAGCTGTATGGTTTCAAATAAACAATAATAATAATCCTTAGTAAATGATTGAACAGTTCTATTTAACCAATAGATGGGACCCTAGCACATACTACCAATCTGGGTCAGAGTAGACTTGGAAGTAATAGCAAACTCTGGGACAGGAGCCTCAACATTAGATGCAATTTAATGTCTTATGTTGGTCACTTATGTGGTGGGGGGTATTATCTCTTGGCATAGGTGCAGTTGTTGTATCCTATAACACCAGCTGACTGGGCAGCAATATTTTAAGTTTTTCCCTGAGAGTATGAGACCATCTTGATATATTTAGCAGTCTAGTATATGGTACAACTATTGAATTCACAATGTACATTGTAAAACTGATTGCTTTGCAGTTGTAAAATGATGAACTAAGTAATTCTGTAAAAAAAAGTAACAAAAAAATAAAAGAAAATATAAGTCAAAATTAGTATTGATGATGTGATATAAAAAGATAAAATAAGAAATAAAATTCAAAAAATTAAATAAGTAAAATGATGAAAATGAAAATAAAGAATATGAATTTACATTTTTTCCATCATGGTCATCTAACCCCTGGGTTCCAAATTTCCTGTTAAGGGCTTTGCATGCATCTTTTTAATGCTGTTTCTTTTTACTAACTTCACTCAAGGAAGGACATTTTCACTGATGCTTCTAGAACCTGGAGTTATCAAAGTAGCACAAAAGCACCCTAACTCAGTGATATCTTGACTTGGCCAGGCACTTGCACCTAAATGAACAAAGGAACACACAAGGACTTTCTTCCAAGGAATATAAAATAAAATCAGTACATAAAAGAAAAGGTGTGTTAGCTTGTTTATTTCATAACTTACTTTCATTTTACCAACATGTGGAATACGCACACTCAACACATACACCCCAAACCTATTATCAAAAAATTAATCTGACCAATTGCATACCATTCATAGCTGCAACCTATTTCGATTTTAAGATACCATGTTCACAGTCTGTGACATTATAGACTCCTAGATATATGGTTAGATGTATTTATGTCTCTATAAGGGTAGGCCAGATTATAAGGATGTATATACAATATATGTATTTATGTCTCTATAAGAGTAGGTCAGATTATAAGGATGTATATACATGTGAGTAAGAGTATATGTGTTCATGTAGAGGTAGGCATATCTATATAGAGTTGTGTGATTTTATGGATTCTCAGGTGCCCTTGTAAAAATATAGCTACTTGCAAGTATGGTTAGATGTATGTGTATATATGTTGGCATATGTATTTTGTGCATGGATTCTGGTTGAGAAAAAATATTCATTCATTTCAACCAGTCTAAGTGGAGATGGTCAGATAAAGTTGAGAAAACTGCTCTTGCTGCAACAGAAGAGTTAGATTTCACTGTCATCCTTTTCAGAGTGTTCTGGAGACATACAGTTTGGCAATATTTTTGTGTTCAGCCTTGGGTGGTCTGTATTCAGAAGTAGGGAAGATTTGTCCTTGCATATGTATGTAATTGCAGTCAGTTGGTTAGTGGTGATCAGGTGAATGTGGAAAATGGAAACGGTTTGTAAGTAGTGGCCAGTTAGTCAGGTCAACACAACAGAAAGTATGTGTGGGGCTGGAGCAGTAATGATCTTCTCTTTTTCTTTATTCTTGTGACACCACTCTCTCTCTCTTGAATGCATTTACTATGATATGCATTTGCAGAACAACATTGGGTCTAACATCACATTGCAGCAAAATATGCACAAAAAGAAAGATGCACAAAGCAGCAGATCCAATAGTTATGACACAAGTCATACACATAAAAATAAAAAAATGGATCTAATAACTTACTACTCATGAACTTTTAATGTTATAATGATTTAGTAGAAGAGATGGAATAATAATCACTTTAAGACAGCCAAAAAGCATAAAATACTAAAATTAAGATCAATAAAAGAGTATGCTGAGAAGTTCTCACCCTAACTGAGAAAGGAAGGACTTAGAGCCATGAAACATATAAGCTATTCCTCAAATTGAACCCACAGTTGAATACACTTGGCTCATTATTTCTCAAGTATCTAAAAAATTTCCTACTTGGTAGGGCCAAGAACTTTCTAGCATCTCTATAAAATAAATGAAACAATTATTATGATGTTAAGTGAAACGAGTAATTGATCCTTACTTTGCAGATGAAATATTTGCACACTAACATGCAGATATTAAATAAATTGGTTGAAATTCATATCCCTATGTTATGTACCCAAATACTAACTAGTAAGTTAGCCACTTGTAGTCGAGGGTAGCCCAAAGGTTTCCTTTTCAATAGCTACTACACCGAGGTGTAGCAGAGGGTGCTACTCATTTCCCTGGATTGCTCCACTTACCCTTGATCCATATCTTATAATGCTGAGTGTTAAGTAAGGAGGCTTTCAAGTACTATTTTTTGAGTCTTTGGTATGATTCGACTTAGGATTGAACTCTGGTCTTCTGGACAATTGGTAAACACTCTACCCACTTGTTTTTTTTTTTAATCCATATTCACTATTTATTTTATTTAGATATACTTTGATTCACATATAATCAAACATTTTCACATCATTGCCCAAGTAGTCTTTTAAACTTTTTTTCATCAATATTGACTATTTATTGTATTCTGATATACCTTCATTCACATACTATCAAATATTTTTATGTCATTGCACAAACAGTCCCTAAACTCAACATCATAATGAAACTGTTTTCAAGGTCAAACCCTTCAAATTACCGATATGCAAATCAAAGAAAATACCTTCTGCTATCTTGCTTTGTTGTTGAAATTGAAGTTTCACTTTCATTTTGAATTTAGAAATTCTCCTCATAAGCTGGTGATGTAGCGCACTAATCATATGCAAATCAGTTCTTGCAACCTCTTTTTAACTGCCAGTAAAAGTAAAATGTACATAATATGTTAGATTTCATGAAGAGAATTCTGGAAAGTACTCCACTATCAAAATGCAAGTCAAATGAATTCTTGTGTCTCAAGTTCATATGCATAGAACTGGCTATTCTCATTTGCTACACATTAAAGATTAATCTTACAGCCAAAAATCATGAAATATGTCTAGTTTTTAAATTTCTACTAATTTCAAATCAAAATTCTTGAGAAAAAATTTGGGAAATATAAAAAAGGAAAAATAAAGAGAAAAACAAGGGACAATTCTTTCATCATACAAAAATCAGTTGGTATTGAATTGTTCAATATGTAAGCCAGTTTATAGACAGAAGATAATGGAATGATTTTTCTTCTTTTTTTTTTTTAATTCTGTGTCTTAAATGCATTTGTGATGCAGAACAAGAAAATCTGTTTAAAGAATTGAGACTGCCTTAGAACAAAGGAAATAAATTGCCTTATTGATTTGAACAACTGCTATAGAATTGATCAAATGCAATAATCTGGCAAGTAAGATCATAAAAGTCATGGTTCCACTTAGAATGCCATCAACTGGCAAAGTATTATTTGCAATACAGAACAAAACAAAGAAGGGAATTTAATTAAGACATGTTTTACTCAACCAGAAGTGAAAATTCTTGAGTATATAAAATTATTCACTGTATGTGATCATATATTCATGAATATTTAACAAATAAAAGTAGAAACACTTTGAGACACAAATTCATATTTTCTTTTGATATAAACTTCCTTAAAGGAAATTGAGTTATATCATTGTTTAAGATGATTAGGAAGATACATTCTTTACCATATATAATTGGAGACAATAATTGTCAAACTGACTTTGCCATAAAATAATACAAGTGTTAATATGCTATAAAACCTACCAACCAAGCATTATAATTAATTACAAATAGATAAACGAGCAAAGTTTCTATAATTAACATCTAATAGTTATCTCCTCTGAAAAATTATAATGATTAGACTAAACACAAACAGAGATCCCACACTATTACCTGGATTTACTAAGCCTTGCTTTTGGTAGTATCCCTTCTCAAGTAAATTTTTACTAAACTTTGTATAATTAGGTACAGAAACCTCAGACTGGTTATAGTATGTTTTATCCATAGCTGAGAGAGCATATATAAAATAGCATATTGTCAGTCAATCAGAGAACATTCAAGTACTCCCCCATATATAATGTATATTAAGTTTGAATTTTCAATTACATCTTTGATGGTTTGGATTGTTTAATGGCATATAAAATCCTTATGGGTTATGTAATGTTCAAATTTAATTTATTCGTAAATGTTCAATTGAAATAATAACTATTCATATATCTGATGTTTCATTGCAATTATCTTTTTAATTACTTTTTTTTTTATTTCACATAAATAATAATTTCATTTTAATTGTAGCAAGTTTTCTTATCTAAGGCCAATAATTTGCAAGCAATCATATGGTTTCAAGTTTCTAGTTATGATGATAATAATAATCCTTAGCCAAAAATGATAGCTTTAAAGAAACTGTCCTTCGTACAAAAAGTGAAGTAGTTTCAAGTATTCTTATCTAATATTAATAATTCTAGTTTAGAATAATGATTTGTTTGCATTGTTAAGCTTTTATGTATTAATATCTAATTCTAGTAGTTTTTAGACAGCTTTGACCTGTAGATGAAACCCTAACAAGTACTATAATTTAAGATCAAAGTTGGCTTGGGAGTAATAGAACTGGACCCTCACCACTAGATGTATCATACCCAGGACTCCTCTTTAAAAAATTGGGGCAGGATTTTGAAAGCTGATTTTGAAGGCAAGCAATGTTTCCTCACTTTAAACATTAGGGCAAAAAATTAATCCTAATTCCATTTGGGCTTTGGTATAATAAGTATGTATACTAGTTTTATAGCTTTACAACAAACCATTCACCAATCTATAGGGGATAGACTGATAAACTCTTCCTGATTACTGATATAGATTCCTAAACATGCAAACTGATTTGATAAGTAAATATTGAAGTCTACTCAAATAACTGCATAATATATTAAATAATGTCTGTATTTACCTAATCTCTCCACAATGGGTAGGATGCAACACAAGGCCAATTTTTAAACAGAGTTCACTTGGTTTGAATTCAGAGCTTTCATTTTCAAAGACCAGTGTGCCATACCAAGGTTAAAGAATCTATTCTGTCCTACTATTTACCCATAGTTGGAGAAGTGAAAGTAGAGGATACAATCAGGGTATTCTTAGCCCCATTGATAAGGTAGAATTATATCTGTGAGTTTATCTTCCTTTGTATTACTGAATTTACTCAACTTTCTTCAACTCACTTTGTAACTATGACAACTGA
Organism: Sepioteuthis lessoniana; assembly: GCA_963585895.1. NCBI lineage: Eukaryota > Metazoa > Mollusca > Cephalopoda > Myopsida > Loliginidae > Sepioteuthis > Sepioteuthis lessoniana. Next base: position 51,873,178 of record OY757920.1, on the reverse strand, counting down.
TTTTCTAACCTCAAAGGCTGCATTACTAGTTTAGAATGAATAAGGCGAAATGTAGTAAGTGATACTGTTCAATACATTTTCTTGTGGAGAAATAACTCAGGATGAAATAACTAGGTCAAAACAATAACTTGGAATAATAACAACTGGATTAAGTCAACCGATCAGTTGAACAGAAAAATGAACAACTTAGTCACAGAATATATTTCAAATATTTCTTAGATATAACTTTTAACTTATCTACATTTCCATTCCTCTCTTATCACTGCTCCTGTTATTTGTCAGCCTAAATATTGCCCTTACCCTCCAAATGGAATTCATAGCAGCTTCTTCTTCGTCACAAACATGAAATCAACATTCATCATATTTTGTTCAACAACCATTTTCCTTCATGTCAATTGTTTGCCCTTTTCTTCACCCCATCTCAATTTAAACATTTAAGATAAGGAACCTTATGAAGATCTTTGTTCCTGAGTAAACTTTACCATCAGTCATGCATGAGAAAACTGGCTGTAAGTCTGAAACTCTGTCAGTTGGAATTGAAAGAAAAATTCTGGAAACATTTCTCAAATGTTATTTTCAACTTGTGGAACAAATAGAAAGTGACAAGTAATTTCATCAACTTGAAGAAGGCAGTTATCAAAATTTCCTCCAAGCAGTTCTATATCTACTCCTCTTGCAGTTCCAGCACAGATATGCATAGTTCATTAATCCATTCTAAAATCTAGTATCTGCTCATAATGATTATCTCTTCTCATGCCTCCTTCAGCAGTTCAGTATTTCAAATTGCTTCTTCTATAACTTCCAACGGAAAAGATTTAAAATATCATAATCTCCCAGGTGTGGCATAGTCATTATTTTTTACTGAATAATAAGATCTAAAATTGTCATTATTATTCACTCATGTATGTAAATTAGTGTTCTTATCTTGATTATCATTGCAGTTACAATGTTGTGATTGTTGTATTCTCTAGCTTTCTTGAGGTATCTATCAAAGTAGTTAATATTGTGGGAATTTCAAACTGAGCCTTTTATTTAATCCAAAGGAATAGATTGTTTAGTCGATAAGTTTGTATTTACCCAACCCTTCCACCATGAGCAGGACGCAACACAAGGTTACAAAGTCAATTTTTAAGAGAAGTAAAGCTGGTTGGAATTTAGAGTTTGCCTTCTCCTTGACTGGTTGCCTAACTAAAATTTAAAATACTAGTCCACGCTACTATTTACCCAAAGCTGGTGGGGAGTACAAATGGATTTAAGTCTTTTCCAAAGGTGTTAGCATGAAGTGAAACTCAACCAGCCTTATCCAGGATGTGAACATAGGTTACCAATTATACTGCCTACAATAATAACCATTATGCTATGTATGCCTTAGAGATATTGTGACTATAATAACAATCTAAGTGAGGTCACTAGTCTTAGTATAACAATGAATAATAAAGTTTAAAATCATTTAAAATTTCTCCTACTCAGAATATCCTTCACTTTTATATATGGAATCCCACATTTCCACTGGATACAGGAGTTGATTGTCAAGAGAATAAGTCTTGTCCAGTACAACTCCTTACTCTGCTAAATCCACTTATACACATGCTCTGACTGAGGAAATATCATTGTCCTTTGGGATGTATTGCAAATGTCTTAATTCAGGAGCCTGCAAATACATACAAGAGCACTGCCATAGTTAAGTTTATACCCTTCTCAACTAAAGCCAGTCACTTTATTAATGCTTACATTTGACCTCTGCAACCTTTCCTGACATCATCTTTTCTTGTTTGCCAGGAGCTTAATTACATTCCTAAACAGCTATTAGACTTAAATTTCCAATCTTTTTCTTTGATGAAAACTACTGATAATAAAGATTCATATAATTTGAAGAAATATCTTCATTTATTTAATTTTGTAGTTGGTTGATTGGTTGGTTTTATGGCATGTCAATTCTTATTAGGTTACATAATGTCAAAGGCGTTGCCATTATTTCGAGGTCCACTTTGAACTGAAGTGATAGTATCTGTCAAGGTTTCATGTATAGGTCAAATAGATCTGTTTGAAAATCACTAGAATTACATAGGAATACTTGAAACTATATACCTGTGTGCCAACACATTCTTCTTATTAAACAGAAATAATTATTTGAAACAAATGCTTGCAGATTATTAGTATTAGATAGGAATACTTGAAACCATAAATGTTCAAATTAATACATTTGCTCCTAAAATATTGATTTGGCAAATATTTACTAAGAGTTTATTTGTTTAAAATTATTGTGAACTACATTGATATACTGGTTTTTAAAACACTAATATTGCAACGAAGTAATATCAATGTTTTAGAGTGTCAGGAATATGTAGTCAACCATTCATTGGCTTTAATCTGTACATGTTATTAACAGAATATGGTTATGAATGCAAATCAACATAAGCTGTTGAATTATAAAAATAAATATAAAAAAATATTGGTCTAGTGGGTAGAGTATTCCCCAATGGTCCAAGAGACTGGCGTTCAATCCCTGGTTGAGTCAAATCAAAGACTCAAAAAATAGTACTTGATGCTGCCTTGCTTAACACTTAGCATTATAAGGTATGGACAAAGGGTAAAGTGGAGCAATCCAAGGAAAGGAGTAGCATCCTTCACTACACCTTGTTGTAATAGCTATTGAAAAAGGAGTTTGAAGGCAAGCAATGTTTCCTCACTTTAAACATTAGGGCAAAAAATTAATCCTAATTCCATTTGGGCTTTGGTATAATAAGTATGTATACTAGTTTTATAGCTTTACAACAAACCATTCACCAATCTATAGGGGATAGACTGATAAACTCTTCCCATCGCCTTGGACTACAGTCATCAACTTCACCTTTACTTACTTATAAATGAATATATAACTTCAGTAATAGTAATAAATAAGGATTCTTTTGGTTATCTCTTTCATAATTGAGGGGAGCCCCTATGGCTAATGTGCAGGACTGCAATATTGTAGTAAGTGAGTTTTAACTCCAGTTGTGCTATTACATTTCCTTTTGGATTAATACCCTCCAGAAAGGGTATAAACCCACTTAGCTCCTCTCATTTATGAATTAAATAGTAACACTAATGTTCTTTAACAAAGCTTTGATATTAAATATCTCACAAAGTTTGAAATGCCATTAAATAAAGAAACCAAAGCAAACATCCTTCAAGATTTTATACCAAAGTCTGTATAGAATTATTTTTAACTTACATTTTTATATAATACTATAACAAGTAAAAACAAAAATGGTTTTGATTCTTACAGGTAGACTCAGTTTTTTTCATAAACAATGTTGAAATATGGTTTTTATTGATATTTTTATAATTAAAAAATCTTTAAAAATAGAAGTTTAAACAAAAAATTAAAGTTACCTGGATTTGAGTTATGGCTGGGTAAGTACATACATTTATATAGCACTATAAGGAAATATATTTTCAGAATTGATTTCCAGAAAGTCAGAAAAATGTGCTCTAGTAGCAAAAGTCTCTTGCAGTGAAGAAAAAATAGAAATTAAATTGCAACTATCCTTCAGTCAAAACAACAAGTTAACCAGTGTGCTTTGCCAAATTTTGCTAAGAGAAAACCACTTAATTGAAAAACAACAAAAGAAAATTGAAAAACTAAAAATCTGAGACAGTAAGGAGGAGACAGCTACAAGATATTTTCAAATTTCTTAGTGATTCAAAAAAATAAACAAACAAAACTGAAAACTCACAGCAGCACTTATAACCCTTCAGAGGTAAAATTTCAGAGAAATGAAAACCACTTTTGATACTAAAGAGAAAATTTGTAATGGAATCCATAAAAAAAGAAAAGAAATAGTATAGATATATAGAAAAATATGGACAAAGAAAATAGAAAACCTGTGCTGGTTCAAAAATACAGTTAAATCGGTTTAAAAGTCTTGTTGATAGTAACTTAGAAAACAGTCAAAGACTCCTGCTGAACACTCGAAGCAATAGAGTAGTTACCAAGTTGGTTTCTATAAACATTTGAAAGAATTTGGCTTTTGTTGAGTTCCCAAGATATGTGGTATTATGTCAAATTTGGATATACAGTGTGTTTCAAAAATTGATATCATTTGAGATGTAAATATCTGAATAATTACATAGTCTAGGCAAATAAAACTAAACTGACTTACCTGAAAAACCGGATATTGAATGTTAGCACGGAATATTTTCTAAATTTTCTAATATGATCTCTTGGGAAACCCGACTTGACTTTTGTTTTTGTTTGTATACATGTTGTTACTGTTATTCATTGATTCTTTTTAGATAAGTTCCCTCATCTTAGATTTTTATTTAATGTTTTTTTATGTTTTGGCCATAATTCTCTGATCTTAGGGATCTTCTAGGTTCAATAGCCTTCCAGGAATTTCAAATGAAAGTCTTTATTTAATCTACATAGAATATGTTGTTCACATTTCTTTATCTGTCATTTCTATTGTGATATAAATAATAAAAAAGCAGAAAACTATGTCCATTGTAACATAAGCAATAAAAAAAGAAAACAGTGTTTAATATTAACACTTCTCTTGTTTACCTAATTCTGTTTTGTCCAATCTACATGTCAGAAGGTAACAGGTAATTAAATATAAGGGTGTAAATAAGAGACAAATGTAATAAATAAATAAATGGTTGTCAGTTTTGGGCTGTCATAGGAATTTTATTGAATAAAAACCTCTTTTACCAAGTCATTTACTATGATTTTGTAAAACTTTTGTATTGTCTTCTTCTTACTATAAAACTTATTCATGACAAACTTTCAAAGAATTTTGTTTCGGTAAAAGTTGAAGAAATAATTATTTTATCAAGTGATCGTTTCTTTCCCTTTTTGTTTTTGTAATGTCTGCCTTCTTTTCAATCTTCAAAGCTTAAAGTACAAAATAATTCCAGTTCTGTGTCAGGATGAATCTCCGATGCTTGAGGCAACCTAAACATATGTGTGGAGCTGTCCACCTTGAAAACAGGTCTTACGAGGAGACAAGAAAATATTTAAGGAAAGATAAGTGTCACTTTTAGGATAGCTAGGATTGGTATTTTGGGAGGAGATGATTTAAAATGTGATTTAGTGTTGATAAAAGTTCTTGCCATTAGCATAAACAGATTTTTTTTATCTTGAAAGGGGTGATAACCCCTTACCACAAGAATTTCATTTTGAAACATATATTTTGTTATATAAATTAAGACTATATACTATAGAAGTTATGAAATTCTAGAGGGTTTTTTAAAGAATTTTTTTTACTTAAACCCTTCTGTCTCTGAATAACAAAGGCATGTTAACTAAAACGGTGAAAAGTGAATAAAGGCAGGTTTATTTTTTATTTTTCTGATGATACTTTAACAATCAACTTATATAAAACATAGTATGGTTTAGGTTATTTCATTGTATATTAACCATTTATTGTTTATCTAATGCTAAGATTATTCTTTTTTCCCCCAAGTAATTATATTGTTTCTGTTAATTGTTCCTATCTAATAATGATAATATGTTTGCACATATATAGTTATGACTATTCCTATCTTAGACAAATAACTTGCATACAGTTATATAGTTTCAAGTATTTCCAACAATTATATGATTTCAAGTAACTGAGAATAATAATCCTTAGCAAACAATTCTAGCTTGACGTAACTATTCTTAATTCAAATAACTTGCACATAGTTATATGGCTTCAAATAGTACTATCTAACACTAATAGATGTCAAACAGATCCATAGGTGGTACTGTAACAGGTATTACCATTGTAAGTTAGAGTAGACCTGGGAATAATGGTAACAAAGGGTTCCTCCAGAAGTAGTTCCTCACTACTGGATGCAGTTTAATGTCATACTCAGGACACCCCCTTTTTTGTAGGGAGTGGTCAGATTGCTCTGTAGGGGATGCAGCCAGTATATTCTAAGCCCCTCCTGTGTATGTGTGTGTGTATATATATATAGTTGGCTTGGTGTTATTTGTTGCCTGTAAGTAAGTTAGTTCAATGCTACAATCTGTTGCATTAAAAGATATATCTTCAAGAAAACAATTTCATTTTTCACACATTAGTATCTAGCACAAAGGTTTCCCATTTTATTTTCAAAATTATCTTATATACACACACACACACACACACACACACACACACATATATAGTCATCCAGAGAGAGAGAGAGACTGGGTTTTGTCTGTGTAAAACTTTCATATGTCATTAGACTATTTCATCACAAAGATTTTACAGACTTTTATTCCCAATCCTGTTTAAATTACACATGTGAATGCTAAATACAAGTCAACTATATTTCAGTACCTCAAAAGTATTTTTTTGCTTATTCCATTTACACATATAAAGATGATATATGACTCTTCTATATTATTATACATATTGTATCAAAAATATTTTTGTCTTTTACAGACTTTTGTCCAAAACTTCATTCCATAAACTAATTCAATGATTATGACTCAGCTATATTATAATCATATATATGTGTGTATGTGTGTGTGTATTATGGTGACTGAAAAGTATTTTCATCTTTTACAGACCTTCAAGTTAATAACATGGACACATCTGATGACTCCTTAGGACTCCAATATATATATATATATATATATATATATATATATATAAACAGGTTTGGTTGAATACCATGAATTGTATCTTTTTTAAAGTCTTCAAATGAAGACATTGAAGTCTTTTCACTAGTCTTCTTACTTCTGGGTCAAGTTGGTAATGAAAGAACCCTATATTAGGCAAAATGTTTTCCACCATTTTGCTAGTCATCTTTGTTTTTTTTTACCAAATTGATCCAGAAGTAAGAAGACTAATGAGAAGACTTGAATGTCTTCACTTGAAGATTTTAAAAATGAAACAATCGATGGTATTCAACCAAACCTGTTTAGATAATGATTTGCTGTATATATATATATATATATATATATATATATATATATTCCTCATTTTCTTTATGAATACAAACTATTTCTCAAATAATTAAAAAAGCAAACTTATTTTAATGAAGATGCATTTTTGATTTAATAAGAAATTGCTGTTTACGATTTAATTGGTAATGCTATGAAAAGAATAAAAATATACAGTTGTCTACACTTGAAATAATCCATTCAGGCATTAACAATAATAACATAACTGTTAACAAATATTAGTTTTATTACAAACAATACTGTCCTTTTATCTACCTATTGATGAAACTGTTTTTTTGTTATTGGTTAGTAAGCATTGTTATGCTTTGCTACTGTTTTTTTTTTTTTGTTTGATTCTTTTATTTCTACATAATTTTTTAATGTTCAGTTTATTTTAGAACATATTTCATTCTTGACTGATGTGAAAAGTTTCATATCATTTCATAGAATTTGAAATAAATTTGGCTACTTTTTGCATGTGTATATCTGGGGTTTAAGACAAATTTGTAGGTTTCTTAATCGGCCTTTTTTAAAGAGAAAAATAAAAATGATTATTCAGAAAATTAACTTCAGGAAAACTGATGGGAGAATAAAAAAAAAAAAAAAAGATTTTTTTGTTATATCTATCTCTTCCCCAACAAATAAAAATATCTCAATGTATAAATTTTTGACAAATATTCTCTTTCTCTCTCTCTCTCTCTCTCTCTCTCTCTATATATATATACAATTTATAACCCTTCAGCAATTTGTAAATATATCGAAAACTGACACATCAAAGGAAAGCACTACTCAAAATATATAATATTTTTTGATACAGAATATATATAAGAGAGAGGGGAAAAGTTATTTTGCATGCAAGTGTAAATATATATCTAAGTATTTTTCCATTCTGAATTGAAAAAATATATAACAACCTTGTCTCCAAACTCAACAAAGTGAAGACAAATGACACATACTTTCAATGAAATAAGTATGCTCAAAAAGGTTTGGCTCAGTATGAGTTCATTGTTTTCCAAATTTTATGTATGTCTAGTTTTTTTTAGATTTTGATAGTTCTTTGGAAAAAAAATCTGTTGCTATACTTGTGCTTACTTGATGTTGCAAGATAAGAAGAAAACAATTTCTTGTCCATTGATATTTTCCCAATTTAACTGCAATAGCATGTCACTCTGTGACGAAAAAATTTACAATTGTAGCATGTATTTGCAGAGCTAAATTTCTGGCCATAATTTTTCCAAGCTGCCAAGTAGCCAATTTTGTAATTGTGATTAAATTAAACACCTTAGAAGCAAGTCAAAGTCATCTGCTGACAGGGAACACTGTGCAAACAATGATGTTTACATTTAAAATACTAAAAACTTTCAATAGGATGTATAGAAGCAGGTCAATCAAATGTTATGGTAGAAAAGGTTGCATAGGATGTAAATAGAAGCTAAAAATTTCAAAGAGAAAAATAGGAGAACCTGGAAGGGGCAAGAGAGAAAAAAAAGAGTCCAGAAGGAGAGAGAGGAAAGCCTGGAAGTAGTGATAGAGAGGAGAACCAGGAAAGGGTGTGAAAAAGGAGAGCTTGGAAGTGGGGGTGAGAGAAAGAGGATAGTTTTAAAAGAATGAGGAAGGGAGGAGAGTCAAGTAAAGTTCAGAGAGATAGAGGAGAGTCTGGAAGAGAAACAAGTGAATCTGAAAGAGGTCAGAGTTAGCAACACTGAAGAAATGAATAAAGTGACCCACAACTCTCATAAATCCACCACACCAATGACCTCAAAGAAAATGAAATGTCAATGGTCTTGTTCAAAGAGTTAGTTTTTGCTGTCGTTGATTTGCTCTTCCTGAGCACTACAAGGCAATGCAACAATACTTTTTGACAAATTCTATTTACTGCTACTGTAGCTACCTCAAAGTCTAGAAATAATAGATCACTTTTCTTGGGTTTTCTAAAAGATTTATTAACGATGGTAGAAGGAAAGTTTAGTTTTAGCATCATTCAAAATTTATCACTTTTCACTGTATTGTGACAGCTGCCATGTCAACACACATTTTCTTTCTGATGTTTTGTCAAAATTGCCTTTTTTTTTGTTTATTGATTCTAACAATAAAAATGAAAGAAATATACATTTTTAGGAAAAACAAAATGGGGCAGCAATCACAAAAGTGATATGTGATATTTATGGAGAAGGCAGTGTGAATGATTAAGAGTGTCAAAAGTGGTTTGTGGATTTTTGTGTTGAAAATTTCTTGCTAAATTAATCTCTATTGTCAGGTAAACCAATTAAAGATAATAGTCATTAAATCAAAACTTTACTTGAGATTAATCATATCACATAGGATATTGCTAACATATTTAAAATGTACATAGAAGGAAGTCAACTTAGTGTAACTGTTATCAACTTAGGAAATGAAATTGGTAACACATGTTCAAATCCTGAACAAGGCTGGGTTTCACTTAACACTAATGCCTTTGAGAAAGTTATGAATACATCTCTTCTCTCTTCAGCTATGAGTAAATAATAGGGCAAACCAGGTTGTTTAACCTTAGTTAGGCAACCAGTCTAGGAGATGGAAAAACTCTAAATTCAAACCAGTGTCCCATCCTGCCTGTGACAGTAGGTACTTGAAATATTCATATTAGGAGGCACACTTAATATAATGGTTATCACTAAAGGAAATGAAATTAGCAACCAGAGTTCAAATCTTGGATGAGGTTGTGTTTCACTTTGCATTAATGTCCTTGAGAAAAGCACGAATCCATGTGTTCTTCCCCAGCTAGGGGGTAAATTGTAATACAGATTGAGTTAGGCAATCAGTCTAGGAGAAGGAAAACCCTGAATTTAAAACAGCTTTACTTGAAAATTGACATTAGTTGTGTTACATCTTGCAAAAGGGATGGGTAAAAGCTCAGTATTTTTATGGCTATCTTTCTACCAATCACCACATTAGAATATTTCACTTTTGGAATATTTATTTGTATATTTATAGAATAAAAAAAATTCAATCCTAGAAAAGAGAAAAAGATCATTTATAACTCAAACACGAAAATTTAGCATAGTTTATTGAAGTTACTGTGAATGATCAAACATGATGAAATTGGTTTGTAAAGTTCTATGCAATAAATTTCTTGGTTGGATGGACCAGTTTGGATTGATAGTGATTAATGAAGATATTGTCTTAGTCAAAAGCTATTGACAGACATAGATTTATACATTTACAATTATTAATTTTATACACACACACATATATATATATATACACAAAGCATTTTTTTATATATTCAGATTATATTACTTTTATAGGAATTGTAAAACTAGTCTTGGGGATTTTTTTCCCTACTTTAACGACTTCATATTTTTATTTTCTGAGAAAAATCTTTCAAAACTTAATTTTTAGTTAAAATCAAATGTAATGTTTGGTATTTTTGAAACTGAAATAAATACAAAATATCTTGCTTGTTCTCACAAAGCAAATCTTATTTCTCTACTGTCCTAGGAATGAGAATAAACTGCATCTGGGAGTGGGGATCCAGTTCTGGAATTCTGAAAAGTGTGGGGTACCCCTTTGTTATTACTCCTAGGTACACCCTGACTCAGGTATTAACTGTTAAGGTTCCATCTCTGGATCAAATAAACTTTTCAGAAATTATTAGCATGAGATAAGAGTACTTGAAACTATATGATGGTATGCAAAATAAAATCATCATCATCAAATAGGAATAGTTAATTGAAACCATATAGTTGCTTGTAAATAGAATGACTTAGCATTAAATAACCCAACAAGAGTTGAAATGCAATAAAACCAACCATCCAACCAATCTCATTTCTCTAGATTAAAACTATTCAAATAAATATGCATTTATACACAAGTACAAATGTGTATAAATATAAATTAACACAATTATCTACAAGAAAATCTAAAAATATTCTTTCTCATACTATTAAACTGCTAAGATCAACTTCCACTTGTTATAAAAATTACTCTTTATTGAAGATGATAAATCAAGAAAACCACATTGATTTTCTGATTGCCACTGGTCAGTTGAGCTTATATAATGAAAAAACATGTTGATTAAAAACTCTATTGATTTTATAATTAAATTTAGTCACATTTGTCTTTTATTCCTTCCTTCCAGAGAAATAAATCTATGAACAGAGAACAAGAACAATAGGGCATTGAAATCTTGGAATTGGAATTACTACTGCTCTGATGAACAATACAAATTGCTTTAACTGTTAACTGTAGTTATTAATGGAAATCAAGTCAAAGTTTTGCACTTTTTTATGAATGTCTATGTCTGCTTATTTGGAGAAAATTCTTAAACTATAACAATTTCAAAACAAAAAAATATGAAGATTTAGTAAAATAACAATGCTAGAAATGCAAAGAACAAAACCATGAAGTGTTAAAAACTTCACTCATATGAAAAATGAGATAGAAATGGAAGCAGACCACTCCACTCTGATCAAATAATTGAAAAAGGGAAAAGTTTATCTATAACCAGGGCTACTGTGAGCCATTTGGGTGCCCTAAACATAATTGCTTTGTAGTAACCTTCCATTTCAAGAAAAAAACACTTATTTGTGAAGTAATTGTGATGTGTGAGAGTATAGGCATTTTAAATGTTAAATGATTTTTTAGCTAGCCCAAGACAACTTAAAGGTAGAAGTGGTTTACCCTAGAAACCTACATAGCCCTTTTGCCCTACTTAGATCTCCAGACACTAGTGCAATTCACCAGCTATCCTCTCCTTTTAAAGGCCCTGATAATAGCAGACATGCTATGTTAAAACAATAACAAATTACTTTTATTTCTTTTATTCTTTTTCCACCTAATTATATCAAAAATTATAAATAAATGTACTTAACCCTTTTGCAGAGTAACATTTTTGTCGGCAACAATATGCAGACAGAGCAATATTTTTTTGTAATTTTATCAGCCGGCAAAAGGGTTAATGACAAATTCTAAAAATGAGAATATCTATTTATTTCTTTTTCAAATTTGATTCAACTTGAAAAAAAAACCCTCCAAAAAACAACAAAAACACAAGAATAAAATCTAAAAAAACAAAATAAAAAATGCAATACTCTTCTGATAGTTTTGCTTTTGTAAAAAATCAACTGGTAAAAAGAAACTGTTGACACCTATTTGATAAAATATAAAATATTAATTCTTTTTTGTCATATTCGTTTCTTAGTTGAAGTTTTTTGTGTTTAATTTGATGGTCCTCTTTGGTTATAAAATACCGTAGCATAAAACTTGCATTAAAAAAATGCTTAAAATTGACAGAATTTGTTCTCACTCTTCAAATAACTTTAACTGCTGTATTATTTATTTATTTTTGATACACTCAAAATATCATCAGTGAAATCAACTTTACTTAACTCACTTGACTTTTCCTAAAAAAAATTCAAATTTATTGTAAAATACACTCAAATGCATTAAAATGAAGTGAAAAGTCATAAAAATGGATTACTATCTATGAGTATGGTAAGTATTACAATGAACTGGTACAAGTCAAAGTATGACTGTTGAAAAGAAGAAATATCTTTTAACATATTTTACAAGATTATATGTGACTTGTTTAAATTGGAGTGGTGAGTCAACAGAGTGTCTTCATGTAACATTTATCAATGAATGAAAGATTGGTTTGGTTTGGTTTCTTTGTTGAAAGTTCATAGGTTATTTGATGGCAAAGTCATCCTATTACAAAAAAACAGCTGTGATAGTATTTAACACATAGCTGATAAAGGGGTTCAAACCTTTTCCAAGAGTATTAGTCTGGGAGCAAATGTTATAGCACAGATGAAATTTGAACTTTATTACTTCAAAGCCACAGTTCAGCACTTTACCCATTATACCATGGAGACTCCTCCAGTGAGTAAATCTGTAGCATTCAAAAGTAAGAAACAAGGTGGTCAGTCATAATGACTTATGATGAAAGATTCTTTGTTCTGGTGAAGTTGGGAAAACCCTGTCTTATAGACTTTGAATGGATCAAGTTTACATTTAAATGAGTAGGAAGTGTTTTGATTGGTTAATAAGTTATATTTTTTTTGCTATAGTTTGGTAAAAAAAAATAGCTGCAGGATTTGTTTCTTGAATGGCATAATAACCTTTGTGGGTTATTTGATACCAAAACCATTCTTGTAGAAGAAAAGTAGTGGTACAATTTAACCCATAGCTGGGTGAGATAAGCAGGTTCATACCTTCCCTAAGGGAAAGGTAAGATAATAGTATAACTGGAGTTCAAACTAGCTTACTTTGTGGCCACAATCAGGCATTTTAGCCATTATGCCTTGGGGACTCTCCTGGCTACACAAAGCCTATGCACAGTTATCCAAAGAGAGTGAAAGAAAAAGCAGAATCCACAATATGGGACTGAAACAAAAAAAAAAAAAACCTGGAGTTTAAGTTAAAATTTAGAAAAATTTTCAAAAGTTTGTTTTGTTTTCTTTTTTTAGAATGAAAACTCACATTATCAAAACCCTACAAGAATAATACTGAAGAGTTCAAACTCTGTGACAATGAAATATACAGCTTCCATAATCATTCAGTCATGTTGCTCTGGTTTTGCCTTGGCTACCAGATTCAGGAGAAGGAGAGCGCTATATGAGTCATACAAGCATATAGTATAGGAAACCATTGGATACAGCATGATGTATGTGAAACAAAGTGGACCAACCCAAATGTAGGTCAACAGCATGCTTCCACTGATGATGGGTAGAGGAAACTCATAAGTCAACAGCCAGGATCAAATTGTTAAGCCATGCAAGTGACCTCCCCTGATACTCTCTAGAAAAGAGATTGTGTTGCTAGGACCGGAAGTAAACAAATGGCTATATTGGTTTATGTTAGAGTGTAAGGGGGACGGGTATAAAAAGGTGTCTCCATATGCAGAGCGTTATAGTCTGAGTTCTTTGTTTTTAACACAAATAATTCAATCAGGAAACTACTGCTACTCATCTATAAGGGTGGCATCTATTGATGAAGTAAAAATAACCCCTGACAGATTACCATGACTTGAATTCAAACCACATTGCCCTTCATGCTGGTCAATATGGGACATGTTCTGCCAAAATAGGAGCTCTGGCCCCAGTTTTCAAAATATCAGTTATAGAGCTGAAACTCAGAGGAATAGTTGCAACATTGGAACTTTTAATGTTAGAACATTAAATTCAATAAACTAGCAACCCAAGCTTACTGCATCTACAGCCAAAACAAATATAAACATTATATTCATACAGAAGCATAAATATTATCGTAATGAACTAAAACTAAAATACCATGAATCTGGTAATGTATCAACATTAAAACTACCCAAATACCTCAAAATCACTTCAAGATTATATATTTATAAAAAAAGGGGATAAATATCACTTTGAACCATGAAGGAGTATCTTCCATTTGTTGAAGTCTACACTTAAATCCAAGTAGAAATAAGAAACAAACAGGTAAATCTTTATGATATGACTGGTTCTCATTTGCCAATAGTAATTCATGCAATCAATATACAGTAACTCTTAGAAACAAGTTTGATATTCTTCAGGACATATCTGAAAGACATACTTCAAATGATGAATATGAAAACTTTGTTATCACCTACTTAGAAGCAGCAACCAAACCAAGAGGCAAATGTAGAGTTCCCTAGGAGTCAAAAACAGTTAGGGAAAAAAAGATAACATGAAAAAAGTATCTTTACTTGATAAAAAACTCAACAAACCCTGATGGGCAGGGACTTAAGAAAGCCCAAAAAGAACTAATTAAAACATACCAAATTGAACAACCAGAACACATCCAAGGCCAAATCAATAAAATCAAAAATTCCTTAGAAGATAATCACAATTAATATGGTAGACAGTAGTTGAAGTTTGTAGAAGGAAGAGCACCTCAACAGCAAAACTAAAAGCTGCCAGCAAAAAGAAAGACTTCAGAATTTAAAAGAACATTCCAAAAATCGACTTGGAAACCCTCTGAAAATTACTGATAAATCTACCAAAGAAATTATAAATGAACAACAAGACATAAAGGGATATCAATGGATCTAATCAAAGGGAATGGTCTCAGACTTAAAAAGCAAGAAACAGATGATATTCCATAGAAACTATCATGAATGCAGATTACACATATGAACTAGTGCTTCTTTTAAATGTCAGCTGCATAGCTTGGAACAGGCAGCAAAAAGAAGCATTGGCCTCAACTCATGAAATAGAGTTCATGCATTTAAAACAAAATGGTACCATATCTATACAGATGATACACTTCTAAAATTAGTAGACCATTTCACATACTTTGATGGCAATATCTCATCTACTGAATCCAATGTCAATATATATATAGAAAAAGCATAGATTACAAATGACAGGTTATCAACCATAAAGAAATCTAATCTCTCTGATAAAATAAAATGAAAATACTTCTAAAATGTTGCAGTATCAGTAATATATTATATGACAATACCAAATGGACTTAAATGAAGAGCTTGGAGAAAAAGCTAGATGGGAACTAAAGTAGTATACTGTGTGCTGTTTTGAAAAATCCCGGAAGCAGCACCTCACAAAATAGCAGCTGTGTAGACACTTACCCACCATCTCACATACCATATACATAAGACAAAAAAGAAATGCAGGGCATTACTGAAGAAGCACATATGAATTCATAATTGAGGTTCTCCTATGGTCTCTCACACTTGGACACACCAAAAAACTATAATCATCAGTTGTGTAGAGACTGGATGCAGTCTAGAGGACCTGCCAAATGTGATGGATATTTGGGATGGATAATGAGAGTGAAGAGAATCCACACAATCAGCAGACTTGATGATGATATGACTATCTGATGTCATTACAGTGATATTAGCAGTGGATCATGTAATGATCTACTCTTATTAAAGTAATAGTTGCAAAATTATGCATAAAGATCTGTTGTCATTAAAGTGAAGTTAAAGTGCTGTATAATTATATGATGTCATTATGGTAATGTTAACAAAGGACTGTATAATTATCTGCTGACATTAAAGTGATGCTAAGGAGTACAAACATCAATTTGTTCACTATAAATCTTTAATATTTTCAGCATGGTTCAAGATAAGATCTACATACTTACGTACATAATATTTTCATTTTTATCTTATTAGATTTATTAAAGTGTCTAGTTTTTAGTAGGATCTTCCAAAATATATTGGCTATATTGATAAATTTGTTTAAAAAATCTTTTGTTATTCACTGACAATAAATAAATCTACTTAAACTGTAAAGCTTACTTTTGAGCCATCTAATGTTAGCAAATGGGAATAATCAGATAAAATATTTGGAAAACCTGAAATAAACACAGTATTTCAAAAAGTATTTACTCAAAGACAGTTTGTAGCCTTTTCTGCCATTTTAGTTTTTTTTAAATGATAAAACAGGGCAAAAGAAGACTGATTTGTTTTTATACATAACCTTATAATCACATTGGTTTTTAAAAGATTCAAGATTTTACTCTAGTAAATGTAGAGGAAAATATTTATAAGGAAAGAATGGAAGCAGATCCAGTCAATAAGATGAAAGCAGGAAGCACTAAAAATTTCCAAGAAGAAAAATTTTGTTGGCCTTAAAAAAAGATCACTGCATTCTGTATTTTCAATTCAGAAGATTTTGTCTTTCTTGAATAGATGATCTAACAGTTTGATTAAGAGCTACTAAATTTATTTTGTACTAGGTTTGGCTGAATAGTTCTTAGACTAACTGAGATACTATCAGGGAATATGACCAAATGAGGTTTATGTTTTAAAATTGTTCCCCTTGCAGTCCACACACTTCTTCTATTGGTATGGTGGCGCTTGGATTCTATTGATAAAAAATGTCATCAACAGCAGATGTAACTGCCTCTGAAGAAAGTTTCAGTACCAATAACAACATCCAGTGAATGCTCTCATAGGCTCCAGTTGCAATCATTATTTTGTGTGTATGATAAATCAGAAGAGATCTCTTTCAGTCATATAACAATAAGTACTTCATTTAGTAATCATGATATGGTTAAAACATTGGTTTTATCTTTTGGTCTACACCAATACCAGCTAAGAAATATGTAATGCCTAGAATTCAAAAAAAGTAATGGAAATCTTATTTTCAATTAAGGGAAGTATGATATAAGTCTATTGTCTTATGTCTTAACAAATTAATGAAGTTTAAATAAAAAATAAATCAAATAATGAAATACAAAAATAAAACCAGTTAGAAAATATGAAAATAAAACAACTAATAAAATGCAAAAATAAAATATTCCCAAATTACAGTTTATCTTTCAGTGCCAAAAGAAAAACTTTGTCTCTTTTGGTGCCTTGCCAGCTTTCCAGATATATATGCATTGCCAACCAATCTCAATGAACAGTCCATACTCTATCACTTTTATAGTATTAATTCATGAGTTAAATAAAAAAAATCATCCACAAGAGAAGCCTATAAATAACGACTGCCAACAAAGAAATTGGCCATAGCATGTATTTTTTCATCATGATGTATTAAATCCTCATAGTAAAAACACCAAAACTTCTGATACAAAGTGAATTTCACCTGTTCACACATAACATGCAAAGTAAACTGGAGGCAACATAAACTCAACCAAAATAGTGGCAACCCTTTGAAAAACAAAAACAAAAAAAATATGAACATTCCTTTCAAGAAAGTCACTACTAAATTTCTTTTTAACTTTATTCCCCACAGATATAGGTTATATTGTATCACTACTGTTCTTCTACAAGGATGGCTTTGACATGATATAACCAATGAAGGTTGATAAGTCATTAAACAAAAAAAAAAAACCAATCATCTTATTTAACCTTGTAATATGGAACAACAGGAGAATAAATTAGCATCAGTATTGATAATGGATACAGTTGCAGTTATTTAGTTTTCTATTGTAGAGGTACAATTTTCACTGAATCATATAACCAGAGACAAAATTTTGCCATGTGCTTTGACATTACCGTCCAAATTTATTTTCAGCTTAGGAATAAATCTGTCTTCTAAAGTGAAATTCTATTGCAGTATATCTAGAGATACCATATGAGCTAAATCTATACTGATAAACTAATTGACTATGAAAGTATTTTAAGAATTTCCTTAATTAACTGGTTTAACCTGACCTGATCTTTAAAATGTCACGGTTAAATTTTGTAATAAGATCTCTAAAATTTTTGTTATTATGTGAGTGACATGGATGTTTCTAAGTTAGGAAACATCCATGTTACTTGGAGCTTATCTTTTTAAAGATAGATTGATGGCCTTATGAAGCAGTGCTAAAAAGAAATGAAAAAATTCAGCAGAAAAAATAAAACACTAAAAAAAAAATACTAGTCAAAAAGGGATAATTAAAATGCTTTATAACTCTTTGTCTAAAAAATAAATAAAATCTTATTACAGAAACAAAAATAAATAGGGTTAGAGAAAGAATAAAAGATAGATCTTTAAAGGTTAAATTTGATCTTTAGCAAAGATGTTAAGTTCAACATGGGTATTTAAACCAGGCTTTCCTGAATCAGAAGGGTCACAAGTTTAAATCTTGTTGAGAATTTATACTTAACTTCTGATCCTTAGTAAAACAGCTATAAAAATGAAGTAACAATTTGAGATGAAATAAAATAGGAGTAAAAAAAATTCATAATAAAATAGTTGATAACACTATCAAATAAAACAAAACAAAACAAATTAAAGACATCATCACAATGAGGCACACTTAGTGTAATGGTTATTGTCATAGGAAATGGAATTGTCAACCTGGGTTCATATCTTGGATGAGGATGTTTACATTTCACTTTGTGCTAATGCCTTTAGAAAATGCATGAATCCATCTCTTATTCCACCTAGTTTTGGGTAAGTAGGGCAAACTGTGTTCTTTTTGTTAGGCAACCAATCTATGAGAAAAAAAATCTGAATAAAAACCAGCTGTAGCAGAGAAGTTTAGTAAATACATATTACAAATATAACAATAAATACGGTGGCATATAAAAATATAACAATAATATGTCCATTATATTTATAGAAACTGTTGCTTATTTATCCAGATACACAAGTGTTCAATGTTCAGACTGCATACAGAGAGAGAGAGAGAGAGAGAGAGAGACAGAGAATCTGTAAAGGTCTATGAACAGAGACACAAATAGACCCCCACCACCACCATCACTATCCCGAAGAACTCTGTGGATTTCAACTCAACTAACAACCAATTCTCAAACGACTACTGCCTCAACTGAACTCCAACTGACAACTTTTTAAAAATTCGCTAATTTTTATTTATCTAAATTCAGGATATTGTTAGTGTAACGTCATCTCACTAAGATATTGCGTCATCTCACACATATCCCAATTTTTCACTGTGTTTTTCATTTCCTTAATCAAACTTATGACAAGACATGAATTTATTTTGCTTATATTTGGTTTTCCAGTGTAGAGATGATAGGTGTCCCTGATCCTGGTCGTTTGAACTTGAACTTTTGAATCTGACTAACATTTCCACTCAAAGGTTTTAGCTAACTTAACAGTTAACTGAAAAACTTGTGGCTTGACCAAACTAGATAATGAAATAACTAATACAAATCAACCATCACAGTAATTAGTTCATAACTGAATCTTATAGGCAAATGCAGGAAACTGGCACAAAAGGAATACAAGATTAGGCATGGGAAAGGTAATCAACTGGGAATTGTGCAAGAGATTAAAATTTGACCATGCTGACAAATGGTATATGCACAAACCAAAATCTCTTGAACTCTATGATACAAATAGATCATTCAATCTAGACCAGACCTGATATTAAAATAAATACATTTTTCCTCTTAGTTTGCTGAGGAACATGAAGAAAAGAACTTGTCACCTAGGTGATTTTGACATTCCAGCAGATCATAGTGAAAATAAAAGAAAGTGGAAAGATAAATACTTAGATCTTGCCAGAGAACAGAAAAAAATGTTGAGCATGAAAGTGATACTAATTGAAATAGTCCTCCTAAAGGCCTGAGAAAGAGACTGGGTGAATTGGTAAGGAAGGGAAGAATTCAGACCACAACATTTTTAAAATCAGCAAAAATACTTTTAAAAAGCCCTGCTGAAACGACTTGCAGCCACTCAACCTTCAGTTAAAACTAGAATGAAAACCTCAGAGTGACAAAAATAACAGTTGACAATTTTTTATCTTATAAAAAAATGAAATAAAGATTATATTACCGATAAATGTCATAGCTTTAATTTAGTCTTAGGGAAAAATGGGCTCATGTACACATGATAAAAGATATTAAACAAAATAACTGTTTATAGGATTTCTTGAAGACAAAAAAAAGACTTTAAAATAAGCTTTAAACATCTATTTTAGCTTCTTTTGTGAAGAGATAACGGGGTGAAAAAAATTTTCATGAGAAATTATATGGTATTTCAATAAATGGAAGTAACAAGAAAATAGGAGGATTTATTATATCAATAAGATTAAGTGAAATGTTGCAATGTGTGGGAATGAAATATGAAGGCTGTCAAAATCATTAAAGTAGGTGTGGAAAAGAAATATTTGATTATATGAAAAGAATGCAAGTAAACATCAATTCTTTCCTTATGTTTTAAATGTCAGAAAAAGTTTTTATATCTATTTAGATAGTTGAATGAAAGCTACTTTCAGTAATATTGTGATGTCACTTCCTGCCACTTTTTGGCAAAGGGCTAAGGTGTATAAAAAGTCAACAGTTGCGTGGCATTATTTAAGCCTGATTTGGAAAATCAAATCAAAGTTATCTTGAATAATACACAGTGGAAAACAGGTTCAGATAAAAAGAAGTTTTTGCTACAGTATCAATGTGACAAACAAGTTCTATCTAGACAGAACCAAGAACAGTAAGTAAAGTTAGCAACCTTCGTCAAAGGTGACCCGAAGGCTCCCATTTCAATAGCTACTACTCTGAGATGTAGGGGAGGGTGCTACTCCATTCCCTGGATTCCTCCACTTTATCCTTATCATAAAATGCTGAATGTTAAGCAAGGCAGAATCAAGTACCATTTCTTGAGTCTTTAGTATGACTTGATCTTGGATTGAACCCCAGTCTCCCAGACCATTGGGGAATACTCTGCTCATTTGGTGAATCAGCTTTAGGACATCTAGTGTCATAATAATATACATACCCTAAAGTGTACTGTAGTGTATGTATATGAGAGTACAGGTTCATGTTAGAATGAAAGAAGGATACACAGAGTAATTTAATGAGGGTATGAATACTGTTGATACACTCTTTATTTTGGAACCTATGCACATATTGATATTTTAATATATGTCATTTAATATAATTCATCCATGTTAACAATATATTCAAACTTGAGTAAATTGAAACATATATTCAGTGCGTTGGAATTTTATTTTTTGTTAGTGTATGTGCACACATTTTGTTTAATGGCGTATCAACCTTCATGGGTTATTTGATGCTAAAACTATCCTTGTAGAAGAACAGTAGTGGTACTATTTAACCCATAACTGGAGGGATAAGAGGGTTTATACCTTTCTCAAAAGTGTTAGTCAAAAAGTTAATGTAATAGCGTGACAGGAGTTTGAACATGCTTACTGTCACAGTTCAGCACATTTGCCACAACACCATAAGGATTCCCCAGCTTCACACATGGACATACGACAACCAAAGAAGATTGTTGGAGTTCATATCCTTCTTTTTTGCATTTGCATTCTTTCACATCATCTTTCTTTCACATTCTTTCTGCTTTTTTTCTTGGCCTTTTTTTCCATCTTTTGTTTTTTCCTTTCTTCTTGCTTTTCCTACCTTTCTTTCACTTTTTCATTTTTTTGCCTTTTCTTTTCTTCTTTTATTATAACTCTTTCTTTTGTTATGTACACATCTTCTTTTTCATTTTGCATATTGTGTTCTTTCTTCTGTTCCCTCTTTCATTTTTTTATTTTTCACTTACATATATTAATTTCTTTTTGTTCTCCTTTTTCAGATATTTTTTGTTTCTAAGTTCCTGTTATTTTTTTCTCCTTAATTACTTCTTTATGATTTATTTCCTTCTATTTCTTTCTCAAGTTATTTATTTATTTATTGTTCTTCTATAAACTTATTATCATTTTCTCTTTCTTTTTATTCAAATTTATTTTATTTTCTTCCCTTATTTTTCTCCAAGTTGTTGTTCTTTCATTTCTTCTTCCGTTTTTTCTTCAAATGTAAATTTCTTTATTCTTTCTTACTTTCTTCAAATGTATCTTTCTTACACCCTTTCTTTTTTCAATGTATCTTTTTCCTTCTTTCTTTGTTTAAATGTATGTTTCTCACATTTTTCTATGTAACTTTCTTTTATAATTTCTCTTTGAATGTATCTTTCTATGATCCTTTTTTCTTCACATAACATCTTCTTTCATTCTATATTCCTTCCATTGTTTGTTTCTTTGAATACATCTTTCTTTCATTCTTTCTTTAAATGTATCCTTCTATCTTACTTCAAATACATATTTCTATCCATCTTTCTTTCATTCTTTCTTCAAATACATCGTTATTTCATTTTTTTCTTCAAATACATCTATCATTTTCTTAAAATGCATCTTTCTTTCTTCAAATTTACCTTTCTTTCATTTTTTTTCTTCGAATGCATCTTTCTTTTATTCTTTCATTTTTCAAATTCACCTTTCTTCTATTCTTTCTTTCTTTGGTTATGCTAAAGGCTGCAGTCAAAATAACAAAAGAATCAAGTCTAAGGATTGAATTATCCTGTACAAAGCATGACTGGGGATTTAAACCTAGAAATAACCACAAGTTGACAAGTATGATTTACTATTATAAGCTATGGGAGCTCCTTTCATAGATTCTGTCAGGTTGATAGATGTTCTTATACTGGGACACAGGCAATCTGCGTTATTTAAAAAGGTTTTCACAAAATTATACTGAGATTGGAAAAGGCCAAATTATCAACAATGGAGATAAGTGCTATGTCCAAACATCATCAGAATCCTCAGAAGTTCAACACAGTTAAGAAATCAAAACATTTCCTAGACAGGATTAGGGACAATCAATAACCAAATCGAGAAGAATCATAATGTTATTTACTCTTGCAAGACTGCAAAGTTGTGACATGAGAAGGGCCAATGTGTTTTCAGAAAACGAGATAAGATTAATGCCTAAAATAAGCACATGCATCAATTTATTATCTGAGCCCAGAGTTCCACCGAGAAGGCAAGTTCCAGATGCCCCAGGGCATTGGTAATGATTTTTTGCATTAACTCTCAGCTAAAATGATTCAAGGAGGCTAGTCCTATGTACGCTTCCAGTTGGATTGGCTTTCACTGCAGTTGATGAGCCTTAGCTGAGTTGTACAACCTATTGGTAATTGACATTCTAACACATTTCCATAAAAGGTTCTCCTTGAGCACAATTCACACATATAGCATCCAAGAAACAGGAAAATTTAGAGATTAGTATTTTATCTGTGTATGTATATATATATATATATATATATATACACACACAAATATAAGTATATGCTAAGTTGTAGGTTTTGTCAATAAAAGGTGTTGATGCATAGAACAAAGTAAAAAGTGCTCAATATCTACAGATAAAACTTTTGCATAAAAAAAAATCTGTAATTTTTTTATTGAATTTATTAATGATAATTGCTAAAAGTTTCATACAATTGATCGCAATCCTCAGAAAATGATTAAAGAATAAAAAAATAAAAGGGTCAATACCAACTGTATAAAAATTTTAGAAAGAATTGGTTTGGTTGTTTGGACTTTATGGCATATCAACCTTTGCAGGTTATTTATTGGCAAATCCATTTTTATACAAATAATCAGTTCAGCGTAAGTACAGTTTCAATGTCAAAAATATTTCTATTTCAAACAATTCAGTTTTGCATAAGTACACAGTTTAAATGTCAAAACAGTTCTATTTCAAATAATTCAGTTTAGCATAAGTATGCAGTTCTATTTGACCTATAGATAAGACCCTATCAGGTGCTACCACATCGGGCCAGAGTGGAGGTGGAAGTGATAGCAATGAAGACACTCCACATTCCCCAAAGCTCCAGCATTACTAGAACCTCACCATCAGATTGTTTAGTGTCATATCCAGGGCACTTGTTGGTGGAGGGTCTTACCTGTCTGCAGAGATGCAGTTGGTATATTCTACAACCCCATACAGGGTGGAACTATAAAATTCTTGCCCTAGAAAAGATGACATGATTCCATTTCCATTAAATAAAAACCGGTTTTCTTTTTTTGTTTCAGACCATCTACTAGTTGGCCAGTTGTGTACAAATCCCAAGAGCGATAGGAGCCTTCTATCATGTCTGAAAGTGACACAATGTTCAATGAGCGAGATCGGAGATGCGCCGCTGTACAACTCATGCTCTCTACCGATCCAAGTTATGACAATAGGACCATTGCTAGCACCCTCAAAATGCAAATCTGGATTGCCACAAATAACAGGGACATGCCCAGGGTGATGAAAACAAAGTTCCAGATCCGTATCGAGGCAGTGATTGAGGCTGAAGGCGGCTACATTGAATAGATGTTAGCTCTACTACATAATCAAGTTACCTGAATTGATTTTTTCAATCACCCTGTACTTATTTTCCAAAAGGATATCCTTCTTATCCAAGGCACTTAATTCTTTATTATAGTTTCTATAGTCCTAATGAGCATTACCCTAAAGAAAGTATGGCTCATAAATTTTTGAACAAGTAGAAAATCTGTTTTTTATTGCCTGAAATTTAAGGTTTTGAGCGAAGGATGGAATCCAAATAAAATTACTAGTTTAGCAACTCTGCCAAATATCAATGTGAATTCATATTTTCAATCTTTGCAAAAATGATGCCTCCTTTTTTTTTTTTTCATGGAAACTACAACAGATACAGACCACACTATAACATTGATACGGCAAGTTTTTAGCTACAAAATGGTATTTTCTTTTTTGCATAAAACCATCATTGGCACATAGCATTCTTGCGTAGTTCTTGTCTAACTTTTTCTCTGTGTTTTGTTAGTGTCAATGTGGTATATCCATACAGTAGTATGGACACAGCCATAGATTGGGAAAATCCTGTTTTATTTTATCAGATAGATCAGACTTCCATATGACTGATAACCTATCAACAGCAGTCCATGCCTTTGCAAGGTGTCTATTAACATCACTTTAAGAAAAGGAAATATTGCTGCCAAGGTATGTGTATTTGTCAACTAATTCTAGAGACCTGCCTCTTTGAGTGGAGATGGCTCCTTCTTGTTGTTTTGCTCTGAGTTATTTTGAACAAATTCTGAAACATTACCCATGAAACAACAGTTGAATGGCCATTTACCTCCCATCTCAAAAGCCATCCAAGTAAGACAATTAATGCATGCAGGACACTGCTGGAGAAGCAAGGATGAACTCATGACATTTTATCATATTTACCAACCCCACCACTCAGGCAGGATATGACACAAGGTCAATTTTTAAGCAGACTTTAACAGGTTTGAATTCAGAGTATTTCTTCTCCAAGACTAGTTGCCTCACCAAGGCTGAAGAACCCAGTCTGCCCTACTATTTACCCATAGCTGGAGGGAGAATAATTGGATTCATACCTTTCCCAAGGGTATTAGTACTATGTGAAATGCAATCAGTCTCGTCCAGGATTTGAACTTGTGTTGCCGTGTCCATTTCCTATGATGATAACCATTACACCATGGGCACCTCCATGAAATTTTATAGATTCCTACACAAGGATGTGGCAGTGTTGGCCGACCAGCAAGAATTTATTCACATCAGCTTTGTGTAAACACGATACAGTTTGGAAGACTTTCTGGGGGCAATGGATGATAGGTATGGATGGTGAGAGAGAGTGAGTCAGGGAAGTTCATGCAGTCAGCACAACTTAATGATGATCATCATCATTAGCTCTGATTCTGAAGATTTTAAGTTACTATAGAAAAATATTCTTATCAACCAATTGGATTTCATTTTGTAGATATTAAGTACAATGCAAGAACACTTTATCATTGTCTGTAACTAGTTCAGTGCGATCTCTGTTAAAGTTCTTCATTGACCAAAATTTTGAAATTAGAGTGATCTCTCTTCATTGATTTTTTTTGGGGAGACAATGCCTAAATACTTGAACCACATATCTTTTGCTTTCTGTTTCTGAAGCAACCTCATTAAACAATGTGTCCAATAGAAAATGAAATCTGGTTTAAGTTTCAGAAAATATTTGATTTGAAGCAATGAATCAGTATCAATAAAAAGCTTAATTAAAGTCTTAAAATTTAATTGATTAAAAAATAAGATTAAAAACAAATACTTTTTGTCACAAAATGGCCATTGCAAGAGAAGAAAGATTAATTTACAGGTTTCAATCTTTTACTTTGTTGTATCATGACAAGAAACAAATCCTTGGCTTAGTTATTTATTTGTTGTTGATCGTTTATCTGTTATTTTTTTTTTTTTTATCCCTGCTTCATTTAGTAATTATCACAATCTCCTTGTTGATAAAGCAGGTTGTCATTAATGCAATAAAAGAATTAATAGAAATACAATATTCTTAATTAACCATAAAAAGCAAATAAAATAAAATAAACAGTGTAAAATATTTTTTTCTCACCAAAAATAAATAAATAAATAAATAAAATAAATCATTACTGTTTGATAAAATCTTAATAAAATTTGTGCTGAAAACTATTTAAAAAATGCATGTAATGACACAGTGTAATTAATCAAAGACTTCACCCTAGAAAAAAAATGATTTGGCCAAAAGGTAATTTCTTGTGACTCAGTAATAATGTCAATTCTGCAATCAGTTTTGTATATGTTGTACCTAATTTATTGAAAAAAAAATCAATTTTATTAAACTCTTATTTTGAATTGTGTTCAGCTGTAGTTATAGAATTTACAAAGCTTTGCTGAGCTTGATACATAGGCCTTACTCAGCTGTTTTTTTTAAGTTGATTTAATAGTATATCAACCCTTTTTGTATTATTTTACAGTTATTAGTCATATGGAAGTCTGATCTACTTGATTAAATAAAACAGGATTTCTTCTAATCTATGACTGTGTCCATACTACTGTATGAATACACCACATTGATGCTAACAAAACACAGAGAAAAGGCTAGATGAGAACTACACAAGAATGTGATGTGCCAATGATGGTTTTATGCAAAAAAGAAAATACCATTTTAGTCTTTTCTTTTTGCAATTGTATGATTTCAAATAACAATTTCTACTCTATGATAATCATTTGTTTGCATGCTGTTATATGGGTTCAAGTATTCCTATTGCAAATAATTTGCAAACATCCATTTGATTCATAGATGGAACCCTAACAAATATTACCACTCCTGATCAGAGTAGACCTGGGAGTAATGGCAATGAAAGAATGACCTAGGAATGACCTTACATTAGTTAAGAAGAACAGGACTTATCAAATAGTTGACTTAATGATTCCAATAAACTATGGAATGAAAGCAAATAAAAACAAAAACTGGAAAAATACCTAAACCTAGCCATAGAGTTGAAAAAGCTATGATACATGGAAGTCAAAGAGACTGGGGAAACTGAAGATGGCGGAAGGATTGAATCCATCCGGATCACAACCTTATGATCAACCAGAATGCTCAGAAGAGTCCTGAAGAACTGAGGAGACATGCTATCTATTAGATTCTAGTGAAGGCCATGAAATAGAACCGATGTAAAAACACTCAAAGAGTACAATAATTTTATCAATTCTAATGATAAACTATATCATTTAGTATGGCAAACAGTAAATCAAGATAGCAAGAAAAAAATCACCTTCAGAGAGAAAACTAAATGCTGCTAGTCAAGAAGAAAGACTGCAGAATTGGAAAGAATATTTTAAGAATCTACTTGTAAACCCTCCAAAAGTCACAGACAAACCAAGTGAAGAAAGTATCCATGACCAACTAGACATTAAACTTAGACACATTATGAGGGATGAACTCAATGCATTTCTAAGAGCAATTAAAAGCAGAAAGGCTGCAGCCCTCAATGAAATACTACCTGAAGTATGAACGAAAAGGAAATTTGATGATATAATTCTTTGATTATGCAATATATATACTAACAGAGATAATACCCAACAGAAATTACTGGTTACAAGTATTTGAACAAGTATAAAATCTATTTTTAATTATCTAAGATTGCAGGAGCCAGTAAGAATTTACTAGTTTGGCAATTTTTATCATTAAGGGTTTTCGGACTATTGTCTTCATCTTTATTGTTATTTCCATAATGTTTCGGCCGATATGTCCTCTGGCCTTCTTCAGGTGTTTGTCGAACTCAGAAACCTTCATGGAACTTTGAACTACATCCTTTACTGAATCCACGGGGGTTGCCTGTTCTGATTCCATTAGCCATAACCGGGTACGAGAGTTAAGTATTCCTGTATTGTTACTCACCTGCAGTCAGGATTGAACCTGCAACCTCCAGATGATTATCTCCTTAGAAGCTTAGGGAACCAACGCCTATAACTGTTATGCCATGTGTCCTGCTGGACAATTCAGAGTGAATTTTTGAGACTTATAAACTTAATGTTCTTACTTGACTAGAATTACTACTATTATGTATGATTTTTTACCTGTGTTCATATTCAGATTTTTTTATTTTTTTCTCATCTAGCCTTCTTAATTATCGGTTCCCATATTGTATTCAAATCTATATCTGGTCTACTCAGCAGGTCATTGTAGCCCAACATATGTGCTGATTCCTTAAGGCATCTAATCCTTCAGTGTTCAGCCCTATCAATTATTTCAACTTAATCCCATAAGCGCAGATGGTTTCCCTTTTCCTTCCATATATGGTCTGCCATACCCAACTTTTCAATCTCACCTTATACTACTGCCTTCTGATGTTCTTTTAGCCTTACTTTTAGTGGGTGACCTGTCTCACCTTTGTATATTTTACAACAGCTGCAAGGGATGGAGCAAACACAGTTTTTGGACATGTTGGATTCCCTTGATGGCTTGACCCGGAAGAGATACCTCCAGAGAGTTGAATCACTTGTGAATACTATCCTGATGTCATATGGACTACATAACTTTTGGATCCTTTCAGCTAGTCCTTTGACATAGGGCAGACACACCGTGGTGAGTTTTTGGGTATTGTCCTCTATCCTCCTATCTAGGTTTCTTGGAGCCGATGTTATGTACTCTGGGTAGTTATTACAATGAGGGTTGTGTCTCAGAATAATCATTTCTTCTTGATATGCATCAGTATCGCTACTAATGGTTTTTGATTGATGTTGTAAGCAACAGACTATTCCTTTCTTTACCATATATGGATGATGGAGGTTGAAATTGAGGTACTGTCTGGTGAGAAAAAGAAAAAAAAATCTGAATATGAGCACAGGTAAAATATCTTTGGTATGACTCAACCTGGGATTGAATCCCTGTCTCCTGGACTATTGTTGAACACTCTACTCATTTGGCAAATGGCTCTGTTCCAACCTATCTGGCAGGATTTGATAGACCCAATGTCAATTTTTTAGTAGGGTAAAGCTGGTTTGAATTTAGTTTTCCTTCTAGACTAGTTTCCTAACCAAGGCTAAAGAACCCAATATACTGTACTATTTAACCACTACTGGGGGAAGAACAAATGGATTCATGCATTCTCAAAGGCATTAACATGAAGTGAATCTCAAACAGTCTTGTCCTGGTTTTGAATTTGGGTTGTTAATTCCATTTCTAACAATAACAAAGAATTGTACTTAGCATACCTCTGATATATAAGCTACATTGCAAAAGTTAAGATAATTTGTTGCTACTAGCTATTAGCTACTGCTATTAGCCAGTTTATGAACAGTCACAAGATAACTTCAAAGGAAACAGTCAAAATTAAGGGTTAGAGAAGGTCATTTTAATGACTAATTTTTATGGTGAATTTCTGCTAACATTTGAGTTGTACTTGTTGGGAATAATGACAAAAATTTATTAAAAATGGCTTCATTCAACTTAAAAATAAAATAAAGTTATAAAGCTTATGGCTTGCTTTTATCTGTACAGGTCAGATATTTTTTATTGGCTAAGATTTATTGGTTGGTTTTATGGTTTGTCAACTCTTGTTGAGTTATTTAATGTTGAATGCAGGTTTGTTTTTTGTTTGCAATGATACAATTTCAAATAACTAATGATAAATATCTATACATAAATATTCTTAATAAAAATGATTTGCACACAAGTATATGGTTTCCAGTATACCTATCTAATGATAATTTGTACATAACCATATTTTCAAGTATTCACATCTAATACTAATAATTTTCAATAGGAGGGATCCTAATAGGTATTACTACTTGAACAGAGTGAACTTGGGAGTAATATCAAAGAAGGGCTGACTCCAGAGCTCCAAAACTGGGGCCTAAGCACTAGATGAAGTTTAGTGTCATACACAGAACACATGGGTATTGTAATACACACATATATGAGGGACTGCACAAATGTTAGGAGATATATATATATATATATATATATATATATAAACTAAAAGGAATTAAAATCTCACCTTTTATTATAGTCTTATTTCTAGAAATTTCATGTATCAATCATGATACAATTATCAGATGAAATGATTTCTAAAAATTCTATGAGATTGATATTAGATTTATCCAACTATATATTGTGCTCAAACAAACAATTATTTCAAGTTTTGTTAGAGAGCAGATGAGAAAAAATAAATCATTTAAAAAAAACTTTAATGAATCAAAAAGTGCTTAAATGCAAGCCAGTTGAGCAGTATAAAAAAGAAATTGAAAACTCATCTCTTTTTATGATGGTCTGATTACTAAAAGTTTCATGTATCAACTTAGATACAATCATCTGTTGATGGTATCCTAGTTGATAGGTGAAATCCATTCTGTCATGGCCTGTTTCTCTTAATGCTTTCATCTATTTGTTAGCCTGTTCCTGCCTAAGTGTTCATCTGTTTCAGCCTCATTCTATGAGTACATCCATCCACTACAGACTTCTCCTATTTACACATCCATCTGTCTCAGAGTTCTTCAACATACCAGCCTATTTCTATCTAATTATTCATCTGCTCCAAACTCCAATAAATCCATACATTCCCACTGTCCTCCAATCACTATATCCATCCAGTTTGTGCCTCTCAATGTATCCATCTATTCCATGGTGTTCTGAGGTATTGTAATAGCTGTTTATCTACATCTGCTTGGATTTGTCAACCATTACTTATTTCTCTAAAAATCAATGTAAATCAGTCTATTACAAAAAAACAAAAACAAAAAAGAAGAAGCAATTATGGCCATCAATTTGAAAAAGAAAGAAGAATATATATTTGGAATTCTGATATGACCAATTACCAATAGATTTTAAGATTAATCTGATCTTGACTATGATCAATAATCTACCTGTTTAACATTTATGTTAATTGAGACAATATTGAAATGAAAAAAAGATAAATCTCTCATTAACATTTAACATCAGCAAATGTAT
The DNA here is from genome assembly GCA_963585895.1 of Sepioteuthis lessoniana. Classification (NCBI taxonomy): domain Eukaryota; kingdom Metazoa; phylum Mollusca; class Cephalopoda; order Myopsida; family Loliginidae; genus Sepioteuthis; species Sepioteuthis lessoniana. The sequence continues at coordinate 51,841,846 of OY757920.1, read as the reverse complement.
TGTTGATCATCCAGAATCTGAATGATGCCAAAGCCATTCTCCTAGAAGAACAGTAGTTGTGCTATTTAACCCATAGCTGGGAGGATAAGGGGGTTCATACCTTTCCCAAGGGTATTTGCCCAAAAGTGAACGTAATAGCATGACTGGAGTACGAACTTGCTTACTACGATTCTGCAGTCCATCGCTTTAACCATTACACCATGAGGACACCCCCTAAAAAACCATATTGAAAATAAGCAAAGGTCTATAATTAAAGTAAGGTGTGATGTAGAAAGTAACATTATCTATGTAAATCTGAGAATAAAACTGTTAGATTTTTAAAATGTTTTACATCAACTTTTTTATTTTACAATTATTTTTTCAAATTTGAATTTGAGACTTGTGTCATATAATAAAGACATGTATAAGATTAACCACGACCCCCCCCCCAAAAAAAAAAGGAAACTGTTCAAGGAAAAGCAGTAATGAGTAGTGACAGAGAAAGAGGACTGCCAGGCCAAGTTGGGGAGTTGTAGCAGTCTAAGAACTTTTCAACTGTAAATTGCAGCTGAACACAGAATGAGATAAAAAATAAAACTGACCAACACCCAGGTTTATATTTTTCAACCATATCACGGTAGTTAGGATATAAGGATGAACTCATAAGCAATATTCTTCTATGTACCCCTTCACACAGACATGCAAGTGATAGATGACCAACTAGAACTTATCTACAAAAGCTTTGCACAGCCAGAGGATGTAGTCTAGAAGACCTGCCAGAAGCAATGGATGATAGAGATGAATGGCAAGAAAGAGTCAGGGAAATCCATGCAAGTTGCATGACAGGATGATGAAGAAGAGTAAGGATGAAAAAAGGGTCATACACACCACCCCCAAGATTTTTTCAAAGAGTTGTCAATAAAGCCACAATATGAGTGTATTCTACATGTTTCTTTTTTCTGGGTATGGCCATTCTGGAGTTTCAACCAAATCTGGCAGCTGCCTTCCTTTTTAAAAACAAACACAAAGAGAGGTCGGTTAGCAAGTGAGACTTGTCAAGCAGCAGATTGGCACTCAACAGAGAGTTAGGATGATATGGCAGTGAGATGTACTAAGTGAATAGAAAGAATGATTGGAGAGAGAAGATAAGAATGTAAATACAGGGTGACCCCGCAAAAAAACAGAACCCATATATTTTTTACTGAAATTCATAAATTTAATTCTAGCCTTTTCGTTTTTTTCAGGACATGAAGTAGATTCTGTGCATGAAAAACTGGGACCATTGAATTCACCAACATGTTCAGAAGTTTGAATGTACAAAATTAGAATTATTTTGTTTTATTTTTGTAGAAGTAATAAAAAAGTTTATGGGTTCTGTATATAAAAGGTTGGTGAGGGGTCCTGATGTCTAAGGACCAATAGGATATTAACCTTGAACTTAAAAAACATGACATTGGAAGCTGTTAGAAAACACTTATGGGGAAGTTTATTCCACATTTTAGCTGTTCTTGAAAGGGAGCTATTTTTGTGACACTTGCATAAAAAATGAGTGATATTAAGTTCCCTTTTCATTAGCTACTATACAGAGGTGTAGGAGAGGGCGCTGCTCCTTTCCTTGGATTGCTCCACTTTACCCTTGATCCATACCTTATAATGCTGAGTATTAAGCAAGGTGGTATCAAGTACCATTTTTTTGAGTCTTTGGTATAACTCGACTTGGGATTGAACCCTGGTTTCTCGGCCTATTAGCAAACACTCTACCCACAAGGCCAAAGGCTTGAGCAATATTACACTAATGTGAGAATGATTGAAGAATTACTTAGCAATCTTGTATTGATTCTGTATCCTATCAAAGACTGACAACAAGTGTCAGGAAGAACCTGCCTAAATATTCAAGTAATACTCCATTTTTAAGTGAATATGACACGAAGAGTAATCTCGCACTTAACCAAAATTTCTCAATGTCATTGTCATCCACTGACATGGAAGGTTATCTAGATTTGGGATTATCTTTGGTAGGTGTTCTTTCTGATTTGAAATGCCAGTACTAAGATTATTACAATGTGAGAAAAGTTTTAATAATTTTTTTCTTAATTTGAAACAGAATTTTATAACATTGGAAAAAGTGACATATAAGTAAAGTAAGTAAAGTAGGCAACCTTAGTTGAGGGTAAGTATATATAAAGGGTAAGTATATATAAAGTGACATATAAGTAAAGTAAGTAAAGTAGGCAACCTTAGTTGAGGGTAACCTGAAGGCTCCCTTTTCAATAGCTATGACAGTGAGGTGTAGTAAAGGGTGCAACTCCATTCCCTGGATTGCTCCACTTTACTCTTGATCTGTACCGTATAATTCTGTTAAGCAAAGTGGCACCAAGTACCATTTTTTGAGTCTCAGGTATGACTTGACTTGGGATTGAACCCGGTCTCCCAGACCACTGGCGAACACTCCAACCACTAGGCCAATCAACCGGCCTAAATTACTTACTCACAAATTCCAAATAATGTGCCATAATACAGGTTTTATTTTATTAATCTTCAATGTCACTGTCATTCAGTTTGTTAAAACATCTCATTGGCTTACTGTTTAAAAAATTCTTTTTTTTAACACCATATGTGTGTGTGTGTGTATATATATATATATATATATATACACATATATATCAGGTGTGACTCTGGGAATAAGGTTTTTTTGGGGATCAACCCAAAATCTTATTCTCTCAAGTCTATTTCAGAACAATAGTATTTTTCTCAGAAAAAGTCATTTGTCCTGGACTTTGGTTGCACTCAATGTCCAAACTCAGACTAAAATAATAAATCTTAACTCACTAATTTTTATATTTTTTTTATTTTTATTATTTCATATGTTGAAATGTTGATTTAGATGAATTTTGCTGACAGTGTTCATAATAATGTTACACAAAGAAAAAAAATAACATAGTGAGTTATTTTGAACCCAAATTTAATAATACATTTAGCCCAATAATTCAAACTCCATCAAAACTGCATAAAGCTTGTATGTGTGTGTGTTAGATTTCTTCCATTAATTGGTTAACATCAAAAATTCTTGTGGTAGCTAAGACAGGTACTTAATCTGAATTAAAGAAAATTGTTAAGAAAAATACAACAGATAAACAGAAAATATCATTTTGCTTTTTGTAGAATGGTCACTTGTCAAGTATCAACTATGCAAATCTCCACAGGCACAGATTTGATGAATTTTATAAAGTCCAAAAAATGTAGTTTGATGCTAAAATCTTATATTGTAAATTATATTAGAAATATGAGACCTAGTAATATTGATGACCTAGATTCACCAGTGATATATATATATATATGTGATGCCTTCAATAAGTTTCAAGACTTTTTTGTACAGGCATTTAAAATTGTCATAGACTCTTGAGAATTTAGTATGTTATGAGATCACTGACCAATTTTTATGATTTCAGGTTCAAATGAACAGCTACAGCAGGAATCGGAATACACCCTACTAAAGCCTGATTGTCACAGTTGGTGAATTTCAAAAATGCAATCTGGACTTCAGAAGAACGATATGCAATAAAATTCTTAAACTTTTTTAAACTTGGAAAAAATGCCATGCGATGAAAGCTGGATCTACTGCTATGACCCAGAGAACAAGAGACAGAGTTCCCAGTGGAAGCATGCTGGCCCTCCCAGACCCAAGAAGGCCAGACAGAGCAAACCCACCCACAAACTTTTGATAATCCCTTTTTTGACAGCACTGGCATGATCTACATGCACTGGGTTCCCACTGGATACACAGTCAACAAGGAATACTATGTTGAGGTTTTAAGGGAGTTCAGGAAGAGATTCCGTTGGAAGAGGCCAGCACTCTTCAAATCAGGCCAGTGGCATTTCCACCAGGACAATGCACCAGTCCACAACTCCATCCTTGTCACAGACTATTTAACCAAAATGGACATCAAGACAGTTCCTCAGCCTCCCATTAGTCCAGACCTTGCTCCCTGTGACTTTTGCTTATTCCCTAAGCTCAGAGGCTGTCATTATGAGACAATTGAGGAGATGAAAGAGGCTGTGACGAAGGTCATTGACACACTCAGACAAGAGGACTTCCATGGGGCCTTCCATAAGTTGTTGGAACGGTACAAGAAGTGCATTGCACCCAGAGGATATTCCTTCGAAGGGGACTAGAGTTTTATGTGTGTACTATCAATAAAAGTGCCCATACGAAAAAAAGTCTGGAAACTTATTTAATGATCCTTATATATATATATATATATATATATATATAGGCACACACACTCAGACACATGCTACATAATCAGTGTACCATTGAATTCCTATAATAACAGTAGTTGATGATGATATTGATTTTTTTTTATTTCGGAAGAAGAGAAGAGTTTTAATGAATATTTCAGAGTTTTCTTTATCATAAGAATTTAGATGATTAAAAAAATGAGGTTCTGTGTGTATTCTAACCCAAAAACCTATAATTTCACCAGAAATTGGTTTATTCTCTAAACTAGAACCTTTAAAGTATATTGTTTTAATAAAAATCTTGATATGATGTTCCATTTTTGCCAAGATTATATATATATGACGAGAATTTTAGTAATATTACATATGCCCACATATGTATACATTTATGAGTGCATATATATATGTGTGTGTGTGTGTGTGTGTATGTGCTTTACAGTTATTTAATATTAGTTGTTTTTTTAATTTATTTTATGTAATTGCAAAAAGATATAATAATATTGTTCTCTTTCAATGCATTATTCCTTTACTTCATCAAAGTTTCATGATATTCACAAACACACCTAACTTTGAAGTCAACCATCAACATCTTTTAATCTACTTTTTTTTTTCTTACCTGTTATAAGTAACAGTTGTTTTTAAAGAGAAAGAAACACACAAATGTTGACTTGTTTTCTCCTGCTGAATAGGCTTTCTGTACTTGCAAAACCTCAGCCATAATAACAAAGTTAACAAAACTCAGAAGAGAAAAAGAAAAAATCCAAATTGATGGTCAAATTAAGATCTATAGCCTTTCTCAAAGCAAAAAAAGTTCTTTTCTGTTGGACGCTAAATCAGCATCAAATGAGCTCTTGTCTTTCAGCAAATATTTTTCTGCTGATTCTGGCAGGACTAGAGAGTTTGTAGCCAAGAGATTATGAGTTACAAAGTTTCTTTTTTTCATGGGGAAGTGGGGATACAACCGTATTGACAAGTCAATAGAATATGATGAAAAAAATAAATGTATTGATTATTTTGATATTTTCACACAGAACTGGAATAAAGATTATAAAGCCAAAACTTTCTTTTTAAGAAAAAGGTCTTTAAACCATTCCAAATAAAGAACAAAACAAAACAAAACAAACATGAAATTGATCACTTTTCATCAAAGCAAATTTCCAATAAAAACTTTTACTGGTTTGTAAAAGTGATAGAATTTTATAAAATCACAACAGAAAAACTGAATAAATAAATAACTGGTGTTTTTATTTAGTGTTTGAAATAAAATGGAGTAAAATTGAATTTACTATAACAAACAAGATGAGGACACAAATAAAAATAGATAAGTGAATAATTATAGTAAACCTAACTCTTCCAGCAGACCACAGACTGAATTAAAGGAAAGCAAAATTTTACATAAATACATATACCTTGTTAAAGAACAAATAAAACTGGGGAAAGTAACAGAGATTCTAATCATGAAAATGAGATCTGAAGAAAGATTAAGACCATTTGACATGCTTTTGAAGTCAGCTAGAATACTGAGAAGAATCCTGAAGTGCTAAGGAGACTGACTGGCTGTTACTCTGACTTAAGTAAAGGCTAACAGTATTGGTGTGAAAGCTCAAATAGAGTTTCATAATAATGATAATTGTCCTTATGAAACTCTTAATGTAATAAATAATGAAAACTCAAGTCCTAAAAAAATATAACTGTTATACCTTTTTTCTAAGACTCACCCTTCTAACAACAACAAAAAACTTAAAGGTTTCAATCTTTAAAGAAACATGTTATGGTATTGAATCATGTTTCTATCACAGAAGATTACTGCCATTTTGTTTTTACCGGAAAAGGTAGAAACTAGATAATTTTCTGCAGTATCCCCATAATCCTATGAGAAGTTGTCCCTGTGTAACCTGATGTGTTATCTATGTAATTCTTCTCTATGTTTCCTGACATAACATATTGCTATTTTTTATCATATCCTCCTCTATGTAAAATGAAATTATTTTCAGATATTTTCATGGAATTCCATTCTACATCCCTTGTTTTTATCAAGTAGCAAAAACTATACTGAATTCAACTCTGTCATAGTATGGCCTATGTATTTTTCTGATGTCCTATTATATGCTGCTGGTTTATTTTTTTCTCTTCCCTCTATTATTACTTGTCTTTAATTTTCACTTTATTTGAGACAATTTAGAGTTTATCTTTCTCTCTCTAAATGCAGTTTACTAAAATTGACTCTTCTTTTGTCTATCTCTCTTTTGAGCAACTTCTTTTAATTGTCTGAAGAATTTTTTTGAATGTTAATGACTCTTCTCAAAACTACAGGCATTATCTCAAATGACCTGACTGTTTAGTGAACATAGAAAACTCATTATAAGTCCAAAAATATTTTTAATTAATTCAATAAAATTTTACACAGACTGAAAGTTTGTCTTTGTATAATTATATGTATTAATTAGTGATTTTTAGAGATCAAATTCAATGTTCAATTCTTGATGTATTCAGAACAGTTTGACAGAAAAACTATCAACAGCAGAAATCTAAAAAATAAAGAAAGAAAATAATAGCAAACAGATCACTTATTAGAAATATTTTTAATTTTATTGATTTCTCATCTGTTTATGTGAAACTAACTGAAATATGAAATAAAGATAAGATGCAAATTATTCAACAAAGGTTAATGATTGTCTTGGGGCGAGTGTTACCCTGGTAACACTTTGTAATTATGTTAATACAAATGTACAAATGAGTCTAAATAAAAGCATGAAATAAACAATAGCAATGACCTTTTGAAATCATGGGAGGAAAGTATAAAAATTCATTCAAATTTTTGCATGATGACCTTTTGAAATCATGGGAGGAAAGTGTAAAAATTAGTCCAAATTTTTGCATGATGAAATGATTTGGGAAAAATGTTTGTCTTTTTAGAAAAATCTTGCCCATAGAAAATTAATTTCCATCATTGTCCCATAATAGTTATTACATTTGTCTATTAAATCCATATACTAATTGCAACAACTATTATGGGAAAGTGGTATTATTACACAATCTTTAAATGGAAGAAATCATAGAACCATTAAGCAAAAACAGCCCAGTTGGCTGGAGCTGTAGAATATGCTGACTACACTTCAGCAGATGGTTAAGACCCCACCTCTAATGAGTGTGCTGGATATAACACTAAACTCCATCTGATGGGGAAGTTTTAGTCCTGAAGCTTTGGGTAATGTGGAGTACCCCTTTATTGCCATTACTCCTAGGTTCACTCTCACTGGGAGTGGTAGTACCCGTTGGGGTTACATCTATGGGTCAAATAGAACATTTAATCATTAACTATACTTAAAACCATTAAACTGAGGGCAAACAAATTATTAATGTTAAATTGAATTATTAGTTTTAGTAGCGGTGCTTGAAACCATTTAACTCTGTGCTAACAAATAACCTCTGGTTTATTTAAAATTGTTTCTGACAAACTATTCAGATATGAATCATATATTCAATATAATGTATAAACAGGATTTGGCATTAAATAACCTACAAAGGTTTATATGTCTTGAAACACGACAACCAACCCATCAACTAACAATATACACAAAACAGGAAGGATATAATTTGAAGTCAAGAAAATATCTCTTGACATTTACCTTATCATGGTATGATAAAGCTTATGAACCCCTGATGCTCTTGGGAGTGCTATGATGGTAAGAGCAAAAACTCCAAGAAGGTTCAATCAATCTTGGTAGATCAATGAATAGGGACCAGACTAAGATTTGATCACTGTACAGAAAAAGTTGTTTTCTGCTTATTTAGTTGATGATAGAAAAGCTGATATTACAGTTATTGGCTCAAACTAGTGTCTGGCCAAGATAAGAAGATCAGAACACACACACATCACATATATATAGAATACAATAGAAAAGATCATTTTTTCTTGTTTTCTAACAATCAAATAAGTGTATAGATGATTCAAATGTGAGTATAAACTGTCCATAATTATCAGTTCCTGCTCTTTCAACAATACTTAGGTCATTATCAAGAATGAGATTTATAAATGTTGCTTGTTAGAAAGAAAATCAGGATGTTGAATAGTTTTCATATTGGTGTTTTTATTGGGAACATTATGATTGTGAAATTACAGTATTTACTCATTATCACAGACACAGAGGTAGTGGTAATTTCTCTTTTATAGAAGTATTGAGGAATATAAAGGACAAGATATGCTATGATTTTCCATTTTAATGCTTTTGACCATTCTTTGGTTGTTATCAATGAGAACTGAAAATTATGAACAATTCATTTGTAACCATTTATATGTTTCAAAGTAAGAAAACATGAAAAAAATTTAACAATACATTTCCTGTGTATTATATTATAAAATATTTCTCTCCAGAAAAAACTGATGCCCACATACATATATCATATGATAAATATAATATAATATATACATAATGCATGGCCATTAATTAAGGTGAAGCTTAGCAAATGAACTACTCATGTGATTTGTTTATAATGACAAAAGCTTGTTGTTCCCATGTAATCTGTCGTGTTCCCTATGTAATTCCCTTCTATGTTACCCAACATATCATATTGCTATTTTTTTTTATCATGACCTCCTCTATGTAACATATGAAATTATTCTCAGATATTTTCATGGAATTCTATTCCATGTCCCTTGTTTCTGTCAAGCAGCTGATAAAATGGTAATGGCATACCATTGTGCAACGGACTTCCCAAGTATTTCCTTCTTTGAGACCAATTGCCCTACCAAGTCTAGAGAACCTAGTGTTCATGTCTGTTTACTATAGCTCTGAGGAAAAGGATTCATGCCTCTCCAAAGGGCATTAGAGTGAAATTAAATGTAAACACATTTATCCAGCATTTTAACTTGATTCTTAGGTCCATTTTTGGTAATAATAACCATTACACCACGCATACGCACACACACACACACACACAGATATACAAGTGTGTGTGTGTACATAAATATATAACTAGATATGTAGATATATATGTACAAAAATATCAATAAACACAGATGAAAATATCAAATAATTTACCTTAAGTTACAAAGAAAATTTTTATTAATTTAGCTCATATCTTATCCATTTTTTAGTTTCCAAACTGAATAGATGAAAAATACTTTACAATGAGTAGAGATTTTACCTCTCAGAAGAAATTGAAGGTAAGAATTAAATGGGGATAAAGAAATTAAATGGACAGTTATTTCTATCAAACATCATTAATGAGCTTCAGTCAAGCATTACCATATCACACACAAACATATATATATTGAACTCTCCCATTAGCTGCCCTGTTGGATGGGGTTGTAGAATACACCAACTGCAGTTCTGCATAGGACTAAAACTCCTCCCCATGAGACTATCTGCAGGCTGTGGTTAGCAACCCATAATGTCTTAAGACAGGATTCTGGTGGCTGAGCAACCCATGACCTGGGTACTAAATGGTCATGTTACCTACAATACACCACTTACTTTTACTTGGACTTGACTGGCAGTCAGAGAAGCCTGATCCGATTGATCAGCTGGCTATGTCAAGCCCTAATGACTATATGATTAAGTCTTGACCACAAATTGGTCTCCTGGTAAGCAAACACCCAACCCATTTCATCTTAAAGGTGCTTGAAGGTGAGAGTCAACTGTGTCAAAAGAAACAAGAGGTTTAGCTCAAAAACCAAAATTAGCAGAGGCTCTAAATCACTCTCCTGACACTGGCTGATGCATCCCCATTTTAACTAAGGTGAAAGGGTATCCACCAAGGTAAATTTCCAACAAGAGTTAGACATCATAGTGGATTTTAGGACACATGGCAAGTGAAAAAAAAGCAAAACACGAAAACAACAAAAAAAAACACTCTGTGAATTTGATTCAGAAGATAAAATAATAACAGAATTTTCAATATTTATTGTAATCAAATCATTTGAAGAAACTCCTTTAGTTAAACAGTACTCTTACTTGATTGAAAAAATAATTTCCAGTTGAGCAAACCCTAAAACTGCAAAAATAAAATAGAAGTGGCAATACACTTGTCGAGATAGATAACAAGAAACATGGTGAAAACCTAATAAAAATGAAAACCTCCAACAATTTGAAGTGAAAATTTTACTCATATAAAAACTTAAAACCTCAAAGGGAGTTACACTTGAGAAAATACAAACAGCCTGAGGAAAGCGAGAGATCACAGACTACAAAAGATAACCATTAGAAGAGATGGTGAAGAAATATAAACACACATACACACACATTTTGACATTTACCAAATTCATAAATCTAAAAGAAATAAAAACTAGATACTATCTCATAAAGATATAACACATCCCCACACCCTTCAGGTGCTTTAAATGTCAAAAACATGGGGAGCTGTAGAGAATATCTGATACATGGAAGGTGTTCCCAAAAGGACCCTGACTATGGGGAAGATTGTCGCAGTGAAATCAAATGCTCAAACTGCCAAGAGAACCACTCAACCTTTTCAAGAACTTGCAATACATACAGAAATCAAGAGAAATCATGGAAGTGAAATATTAAAGAAATATAACATTTCTAGAAGCAAGAAAAATAGTGGAATCCTATATGAAAGATAACACCTATACTGATTCTACTTTCTTTAGAAAGATATTTCTTTAGATAGATATCAACCTCCATAGGTTATTTAATGCCAAAGCCCCCATTGTTAAAAACCACTAGACGTACTATTTAACCCATAGCTGGGAGGACAAGGAGTTTCATACTGTTCCCAAGGGTATTAGTCTGTAAGTGGATGTAATAGCATGACTCACAATTCTGCAGTACAGCACTTAAAACATTATTCCACAGGCACTCCCCCACCCTATGCCAATGTAGCACAAAAGGCAAGTCCAAACAAATGGATAAAATTTCAAGAACTGCTAAAAAAATCTACACTTAGCTGAAACCAAATAAAAACAAAAAGAACTCACAAAAAAAAACACTCATACCACTGCCCAAAAAATATTAACTGAAAACTCCAAATCTCAAACTAAAATAAATACCATAAAAGAAAAATCCCAAATGTTACCAATCTACTCTTTAATTCCCCAAATAAATCCAGAACTAAAGCAAGATATATTATAACCATCCCAACCAAACTTGAACCTTTCTGCAATTCAAAATAAATTATACCCAACCAACAGCTGTACAAAAACAATTACAAAATATCAAACCCTTCATTTCAACCCAATATCAAAAATAAAATCACAAAAAAAATTGATAATGATAAACCAAATATAAACACAAAAACAATGCTACTTCCAAGGATCAAAACACAATAAAACCAGAATGCAGAATATATGCTAGTGCAAAAAGTATGGATATTGAAACTGACAGCATAATTGCAAACCACAAATTAAAATATAAATGTCTAAGAAACAAGACCATCTAAAAAGCATATGCTTGTGAAGCAAAATTTTCAACCAACTTTTGTCTTCTGCTCTTATAATTAATTTAATAACAAAAATATTCACCAACAAACTACAAATCATATATGCCAAAAAAACAACACGATTTGACATTAAATAACCCACAAGGGTTGATATGCCATTAAACAGAATAACATCCAATAACTAATCCCCTCATTCCCCCATCAATCTCAATATAAGAGGTTCTAACAATTCAGTTAAATTTGTGAACCATTAAATTACTTACACAGGTGAGTTGTTTATCAAGGAGAAGCCCTGTGTAGAATGATTCAGACTCTCTGATTGAGCTGATAGCAGAAGAATAATGCACAAATGTGGTATAGGTCTTTTTTCCTGAACAACACTTCTCAATTTCTGACTTCAGAGTTTTTCCTTCTAGTATACTGACCAAGGTTAGAGAACCTAATCTGCCTGACTTTCTTATACCCATAATTGAGTTTGCATATATATAAGCACAAACACTAATATTATGAATTTATTATAAACAAGTTGCTCCCGTTAACGTTGAAACAAATGCAGAAAGTGCTCCAAGCCATGCAAACATCTGCCCATCTGATGAGTGTGAAAGCATGAAACTTAGACTTATGCAAGAGTAACCCAGGGCTCTAGTTATATATATATTTTTAAATCAGCTACGTTGTAACAGCATGGAGAATTTTTGCATTCTTTACAAAACAAGTCTTGGCTGGAATTTCAATTTGGCTCATTATCCCACTTTCCATGTCAAACATGAGTCGACATCACTCTCAGTTTTAAATTTAAACATTAGATATTAGTAGGTACTGATACTACCTTTAAATTGTTGACACAAGTATCAATTCATGCTTAAGTAATCCCCTCATTATTTATGGAGACTATGCAAGTATAAATACTTAACTCATGAAAATCAAATATTAACAATAGTTCAGGGAATTTTGATGATTAAAAGATTTATCTAAACATAATTTCTACCACTGATTCTGAAGTAATACACTGATGAACCAGCATACAAGTGGCTGATGCACTGATTCTATGCACCGTTCAATAAGTAGGATGTGATACAAGGTCAGTTTTTAAGTAGAGTACAACTGGTTTGATTTCAGAGCTCTCCTCTAATACCAGTGACCACACCAAAGTTAAAGAGCTCAGTCTGCCCTACTATTTACTCATAGTCGGAGGGAGAATAGTTGGATTCATACTTTTTCCAAGAGTTTTAGCGCTATGTGAAATACAAACGGGACTTGAACTCAAATTACTAAGTTCATTTCTGATAATAATGACAGTTAGGCTACAATCACCTCCAACCTTTCAGTAGCACTACACATCTATGTATACATATGTCCAAAGAGTTATTTTGAGTGTAAAAAAATAAACGACTAGTAGAGGTATTTGGTATTGTTCAGGTTCAAAATATGTTCTAAATTTTTCAAGTGAATTTTTATTAATATGACTAATTAAATAATCTTAACTTGTATTATTGTTAATCTTCCAAATTCTAGGTGCTTTTGTTGTGATTCATGTTGGTCATTACTTCTTAAAAAAGGATCAGAAGCAAGAATAAATAATCAGCTCCTGAATAAATTCAAAAAGAATATGTTTGATCCTCACTGCAAGCTTATTCTTTGTCCTCATTTTTGATGTCCACTGTTCCTTTCTGTTGTAGAAGGGAGAAACTGAATGAATTTTAATTAAAAAAAAAAAAACGGATTTAAGAAGATAAAAGACAATACTAACCAAAATTATTAATAATATTTTTTTACAAAGCTCTATCAAGAAAGTTTTTAAAAATTCATGATTTATTTTTATGCTTAAATTAATTCTTAAAAGGAAAAGTAGGGTAGTATATACTGACATGTCTTTTGATTACTGTTTCAGGTGGAGAAGTCCTTTTGGCATAGTGGCTAACACTCTGGACAATGACATTGTAGTGAGTTTGAACTCTTGTCATACAGTTACCTTCTCTTTTGAACTAATACCCTTGATAAAGACATGAACTCTCTCAAATCTCCAGCTATGGATTAAATAGTACCACTACCATCCTTCTACAAAGATAGCATTGACCTTAAATAACTCACAAAAATCTAAATTAAGTTTTTATGCAGTTCTTTCATATGTCATTATATGTACAAACTAGCTAAAGTACCTATCAACATAGGGTAAGAGAAGAAGACTTCAATTACAGCTGGTTATGACAGTTAAATAATTCCTTCATACTAATGGTAAGTTTTGTTTCAGTTAGAGTCATGTAATTCAAGACTGTTGGATATAGTCCTTAAAAGACCTTGAAGACTGGTTTGGTTTGGTTTGGTTTTATGGCACATCAACCATTGTAGGTCATTAAAGCCAAATCCATTTTTATACATATAAACTGTTCTATTTCAACAAGTTAGTTTGGTATAAGTATAGTTTTTTGTTTATACACAGTTAAATGTCAAACAGTTCTATTTAGTATAATTACACAGTTTAGTTCTGTTTGACACATAGATAGGACTCTATCAGGTGCTACCACTCCTGGCCAGAGTGGACCTAGAATTGATGGCAATGAAGGGGTACTCCACATTCCCCAAAGCTCCAGCATTAGTGAAGCTTTACCATCAGTTTGTTTATTGTCATAACTCGGACATTCATTGGGGAGGGTCTTAGCCTTCTGCAGAGAAGCAGTCGGTGTATTATGCAGTCCCAGCCGACTGGGCGAGTGAAGATTTTTGAAACATTCTTGCTTGAGGATACCCTTAAGGCATCTCTAAACTAGTTATTTTTGACAAAATTTTATGCATTGTCTAAAACCCTGATACATTGTATATGGCTGATACAGAAATTTTTTTTTTACTTTATAGTTATAACCTCTGGCCAAATGTAGAAGAGTACTTCAGCTAGTATTCAAATATAATGACCCAAATATTCTAACTGTATTTTTGTTCTGAGATTTTTTTTTTCTTTGGTTTTTTTATTTTTATAAGCTTATGTGTTTATAAGCTGAAAATTTATATTTTATCTAGAATATGTTTTATTTTTACAATTATACAACAATGGGAAATGTTTTGTTTGGGATAATTCAGAAATGTAAATAAATTAGAATGAAATTGCATTAGGCATTTTACTGCAAAAAAATCTAAAAGACCTGAAAAATTCAAACAAAATAAAAGCATTATTCTTGGGTTTTGATTAAATAAATATGAACTAAATATTTGTATAATTTTCTATATCTGTAGAGTTTTGTTTAAAAAAATAGTATTATGCTGAAATCAGTAAGGTTGACATATGGCCCTTCAGAAAATAATTTTCAGTGCATTCATTTGGTAAAAATTTTTGCATTCCTAATTTTTCTCTGTATGTATTAATAAGAAATAAGGATAAAAAAAACTAATTCATGCTGTGCAAATAAACTTAAAACATGGGAATCAATTATAAGAAAGAACTGAAAGATCTTTGTTTATATAAGTATGAGTATACATAAAATTTCAATGGTGTGTGTGTATATATATATATATATATATATATATAGGTGTGTGTGTGTGGCATAACAGTTATCATGTAGGAAATGGATTTGACAAGCTGAATTCAAATCTTGAACAAGAATGTTCGTATTTCAAATTGCATTCAAGTTCTTGGGAAATATCTCTTCACCCTCCAGATATAAGTAATTAGTTGGATAGACTGGATCTTTAGTCTTAGGGAGACAACCAATCGAGGAGAAAGAAATTTCAAAATTTGAAAAGTGTTATTTGGAGGATATGAGGCACAGTAGAGTACCATTCTTTTTCTATCAGTTCATCTAAAAAGTGTGAATGGTTGTCCATAAACTTTTGCCAGTGTGAACGAACTCCAAGTATAGTTCATTTGCTAAGCTTTGGTATAGTTTTTGATTGTCAATGAATCAATGGACAAACATGATAGATAGATAGATAGATAGAATGAAACTCAGCTGATGATCAATAATCTGAAACTCAGAGATGTCCATTAGTCTTATAATTTTTTATTGTGATATTTGCTCTTCACTTTCAGTACATAATGCAACTTTTATGCACTGAGTACTATCATGATTTCACCGATATTGTAATTATATATATATACATATAATTTCTATGTTTAAAGGTTGTATTATCTATAGAGATAGTGCCTGATATGTGATATAGACTATATGTAGACATTTCATTTTGTTAAAAATTAGATTTAGAGGTCTTTGGAAAGCAGCAATGTGGATGAATCAACTGAAAAGAAAGGACAGCCAACATGAAATTGAAATGAAACATGAAAATAAGTTTCTGTTATGCTTGCAACAATAAATATAGTCCCAAGATATGTTCTGAAGGTACTTCATGGCATTAGAAAAAAACATCCAAATATATTTCCATAGATTTTAGATCATCATCATCATCATCATCATATCGTGCTGGTAGCACGGATATCCTTGACCCACTCTCGCCACTCCTCCCTATCGTTCATCGCCCAAGGTAGGTCTTCAGGACAACATCCCGTATCCTCACATAGCTGCTGAATGTACGTTCGTGCTGGTCGTCCTGCTTTTGCGCGGCCATGTGTGGGGATCCATAAGAGTAATTCTCTTATGAGTTCATCTCTGCTTCTCCAGCAGTGTCCTGCATGTCTGGTTCTTGTAACTTGAATAGTTTTCGTGATAGGGGGCAGGTGGCCGTACAGTTGGTGTTTTGTGGGGTGTTACTGCCAGGACTTGTTCAGGATTGCACGCAGCATTCTTGTGTAATTGCCATCTAGCTTCTTCTCCAGCCGTTTTGTTAGCGTCCATGTAGTGCATCCATATAGCAGTATCGATGTGACCGCTGCCTGGAAGAAACTGCGTTTCATTTTATCGGTTAGGTCTGATTTCCATATAATCGATATCCTATTGATAGCTGTCCATGCTTTCGTTAACCTCGTTTCGATGTCCTTTTCGGTTGATTCGACGCCGCTTCCTAGGTACGTGAATTTGTCTACTAGTTTAAGAGGGGTTCCTTCTAGAGTGGAGATGTCCCCCGTTTGGTTATAGCACATATATTCCGTTTTGTGTGCATTAACATAGAGGCCTATGCTTGCTGCTGCTCGTTCCAAACTATGCAGAAGTGTTTCGGCTTGGTCAGGTGTATTTGCCAGTATCGCTATGTCATCGGCGTAGTCTGCGTCGGTAATTGTTGTTGCGGGGTACCTTCTGCTTCTTTTCTTTGTCAGTTCGAAGCCATTCTCTCTGATTTTGTCAATCGATGTTCTAAGTACGTAGTCTAGACAAATGATAAAGAGGTACGGGGCCAGCGTGTCCCCTTGTAGCACTCCTGCTACGATGTCAAAGTATTCTGTGTCTCCATCCGGTGATCGTACTTTTACTTTAGTGTTTCTATAGAGAATCGTTATTGCCGCTACGGTTTCTTTAGGTATGCCGTACGCTAGTAGGATTTGTTCCATCTTTCCTCTGTGAATGGAATCAAAAGCCTTGGTAAAGTCGACAAATATTAATGTCGCTTGTAGGTTCTTTGCCCGTACACCCTCAAGGATTCTGCGGATGGTTAATATTTGTGAGGTCGTGGATCTATTTCTTCGGAAGCCATTTTGGTTTTTTCTAAGTATGTTGTCGATTTTGGGTTCTATGCGGTTTCGTAGTAGGGCATTGTAGATTTTGGCAGCTATGGATGTAAGTGTTATGCCTTGGTAGTTTTTGGCTAATCCGAGGTCCCCCTTTTTAGGGAAGGGGAGTATGCATCCCTTCATCCATCTATCTATCGGATTTTGATTGTATACTGCGTTGCAGTGTCGGAGCAGTATGTCGTCGAATTGTCTGGTCTTCCATACTTCCGGGGGAATTTCGTCCAGCCCTGCAGTTTTCCTATTTTTAATTTTTCTGAGAACCGAGTCGAGTTCTTCTTGTGTGAACGGTCCTAGTTTAATGTTAGATACATGGAGCTATAGCTACAAATGTCTGATTAAGATTATATGTTGCTGAATGAAATCCATAGTAAAGTGGAATGGGTAAATAACCCTTTTTTGCCCAGGATCCCAGATCACTGTCAGTCTGCTTCTGTTTTAGTTTCTGTGCTACTCTGCTGAGATACATGTATGCAGCTAGGTATATACTGTATTTGATCATATATACCCAAACCTAACACTTTCTCAATTTACATTTAAAAAAGTAATTAAAATAGGCAACCTTAGTCGAGAGTGATTCAAAGGCTTTCTTTTCAATAGCTACCACATCGTGGTGTAGGGGAGAGGACTACTTCATTTCCTGGATTGCTCCACTTGATCTGCACCTTATAATGCTGAGTGTTAAGCAAGGTGGCATCAAGTACCATTTTTTGAGTCTTTGGTATGACTCGAACTAGGATTGAAGCCCGGTCTCCTGGACCATTGGCAAACACTCTACTCATTAGGCCAATGGCCTGGTAAGAATTTACATTTAATATTTAAGAATTTTTGAGTTAGGCTAAGTGCAATTACTATTTGTCTATAATATCTAGGTAAACATGAGTCTAACCTAAATCTCAATATCACATATACAATCAAAGAGATACTTTTTGAGACATCATATACTAATGGAATAAGTATATTAATCTTGATTTATGGTCAACCAAATCATTCATTTATGAAATTGATTGCTGAAATGAAGAGTTACTCCTAGTCCTTTCTATTATGCTCTAATTTAACAACAAAATTCTCACCCCTGTATAGGTTGATATCAGTTTCAGTAGTTTAAAAGGGTACATCTTTAAAATTTGAGGTCATGAAGGATTGTAATCCAAACATACTAACTAGTTTCACAACTCATCCAAAACAGCAATGCAAGTTTGGAATTTCAATCAAGATTTTAGAAGGATGCAACCCCCCACCCTGAAAACTTTTGTTTCTGACTTAACAATTTAATATCATTAGACATGACTCACATTAAGCTTTATTATATTGACTGCAATAAGATTTGGTTCTTGTGTAATTTCCCTGAGAAGCAAATTATTTGTTCAAGTACTTATGAGTACTACTATATATATAGAGAGAGTTACATTAACTCTAAGAATGGGTTTAAGTATTTATAGTTTCAATCTCATAAATACAATCCCTTTATTAATAAGTTCACAGATTTGTCAAAAGAGATAAATAGAGAGACATATGAATATAAACACAATCAAAACAAATCTATGAGAAACAAATGGTCTATTTACTCAAATACTTATGAGTACTACTATATATATATATATATAACATTACATTGAATCTAAGATGACTCTAACTATTGATTTCAATCTCATAAATGCCATCCCTTTATCCATGACTCCACTGAGTTGTCAAAAGAAACATATATATATATATATATATATTAGTCAAACTATAACCCTGAATAGGTTCATTAACTCTCAAATGAAGTGAATAATAAACCTAGCAGACCTAAAAGAAATCCAAGCTCTGCAGATATTAATTTCAAATTTCATTTAAATCAATTTCAATGGTGCCAATTTTCTGACCCTCAGAGCTGAACAATTTTAAAGCTAAAATTCTTTAACTGATCAAAGGAGAAAAACTCATTTTATTTCTCCAATATTCCACTTTTGCCAACAATGCAAAATATTTTTAATATCAAAATAAAGGAATGCGTCTATAAATTGAGATAATCATCACTCTGGAAAGGTGAAAACACCTGCAGATAAAATTTTAAGTGCAATGCTGTAACTCAATGGCGACAGCTTAGAAGTGTTCATTTCTATTAATATGCATGAAGACATTTGCAGACTTATTCTCATAAAACATCTTTGGTGCCCTGTCAGTGCTGACATGTTTGCATTGTTTTTTAAAAGTCTTCAAGTCTATTTTAACCATTCAAACATTTTAGATACAACTTCTATATTGCCAGATTTGTTGTTTTTCTATTCAAAATTTATGCTTCACTGTAATAATTTCAAATACATTACCTGTGTGTATTTTTATATATCTGTGCTAAAAAAAACCCCTCAAGATTCACTGACTTATATGCTTCTATATAACTTATATACACATGGTAAATAAATAAATATATCATCATCAAGTTATGCTAAAAGTATGGAATTCCTTGACTCTCTCTTCATCTGTCCTTAGCACTTATTGCTCTTGGTTGGTCCTCTAGACTTCATCAGGTGTCTGCACAGAGCTGATATATATAAGCTTTGCTGGTTTGCCAGTACTGGTGTATCAATATCCATGTATAGGAGTCGATAGGAGAGTGTAGATTATGAATTCATCCTTATGTCACCTGCAGTACTCAGCATATCTGGTTCATCTTACTTGGATGGTTTGCAAGATGTGAGGTAAGTGGTCATGCAGCTGCTGTTTTGTGGGGTGCTGCTTCTTTCAAGATTTGTTCAAAACTACACATAGAATTCTTGTGTAGTTCCCAACTAGCTAATGAGAGAATTAAGAGGTGAAAGATTTGGTGGAATATTTTTATACTTATTATGATGTTTTACCCTACATAAGCTTCATTAGATAATGATATGGATAAATTTTAATTTCAGGAAAAATATGTCTGTGTTCAAAGTAAAAAGCCTATGTTCAATAACTTATATATGTGCTACTGTATAGCTTATATATATATATATATATATATATATATATATATATATAAGAGAAATAAAATGTGAAAAATTTAGTTGAGTATTTCCGTATTTATTATGGTACTTCACCCTATATGAGTTTCATCAGAGAATGAAATGGGAAAAAAAAAATTAATTTTAGGGAAAATACTGGGGGACATTAGTAGGTAGAGTGTTCGCCAATGGTCTGAGAGACCAGGGTTCAATCCCAGGTTGAGTCATACTAAAGACTTTAGAAAAAAATAGTACTTGATACCTCCTTGCTTAACACTCAACATTATAACGTATGTATCAAGGGTAAAGTGGAGCAATCCAGGGAAAGGAGTAGCGCCCTCCCCTACACCTTGGTGTACGGAGCCTTCGGGTTGCCCTCAACTACAGTCACCTACTTACTTACAACTATCCATGAGGTTGATGTGGCAATGTAATTAGTACATGTATTATATAATAGAATCATTACATTGACTTGAACCTGTTCTCTCAAACTTTTCAGCTTAGAGGTGCCACATGTTTTTTTATACATTTCAAAACTATCAAAGCAGTTTGTTTGTTTTATTCCTTCTTGTTTAACTCTTTATGATATAAAATATATCAAATGTCTAACTGTGAATAGTTTATGCTTATTTCACTACAAGTAAAATAGAAATTAATTGCTAATGCTATCATCATTAACAGCTATCCTTTTCCAACTGGCTGTATTTCCAATATCCTTTTCACTCAACACTCACAAAGCCACACAAAGAGAATCCTAAAAAATCTTCAGGAGTAACAACCCGACATTAAGTATATTTACATTATTGACAACCAACCCAAATTACATATTACAGCTATGGGTAAATAGCAGGATGAGCTGGTTTTTTTTAGCTTTGATACTCCTATCTAGGAGAAGGATAACTGAATTAAAATCAGCTGTACTCTGCTTAAAAATTGACCTTGTGTCACATCCCATTCAGTGCAGAGGGGCTAGGTAAATATATACCCTAATATTAAAACATAATTATGGACTCCAGTACATAGACTTATATACATCAGCAGTGTGTAGACATTAGATGCAGTATAGAGGACCTTCCAGGAATGATAGAAGTAGAGGCAGATGGTGAGAGAGTTGGAGAACTCTGTGTTATTGGCAATCCATGATAATGATAAATAAAATTGAATGTATGAAGAGAAAAAAAAGGAATAAAACAGAAAAAAGCACTTTTTAAAAAATTGAGACTTTATATTTTGAATCCAATTTCTCCATTTCAACAAAGTAAATAAATCCTCAGTATTCTTTAAATTGATTTCAGGACTTCAGAATCAATTTTTATCATCTCGTCAGAAAAAAAAAAAAGAAAAATAAGAGAAGGGAATCTTCTCGTCTATTCTTATCTTATGTCTTACTCCTGATTATTAATATAAAAAAGTTATCTATTGAATCAACTTGATGTCAATATTTGATTACTTGTCTCCCTTGAATAATGTTCAGGATGAAAACTATGAAGAAAAATCTATTATGTACATATGTAATCAAGCACTTATATGTTACTACTGTTTGACAAAGAAATTCATAATGAGGTTATCAAAGGATTGTGTCTCTTTTCTGGTAATTACATTTTGTTTTCTATTTAATATTGGACTTATCATCATTTTATGTCATTTGTAATGTCAAAGTTATAAATATTGACTAAGAAAATGTAATTATATTGTTTCTTAAATCTTTGAACATTTAGCTCCTATGCTCTTAGATACCCTGTACCTGAGCTCACAGAACACATTGCTTCAGGGTGCAGATGTTACATACCATTAGATCAAAGGCTATGAATGGTCCTTGTTTAAGAGTGAGTCAGAAGTTTTGCAATATTTTACTAATTTGAGGCATTATTCAGCAACTCTGGATGCTTTTGCAAAGGTTGTTCAGAATATGAACGTCAATAGACTATGAGATGCCAAGCTCACCTGATACCCTCTGAGTTTGATTCTATGGCATGGAGCAAGGCTTTGGAATCCATGGTTTTAAACCTACCTGGCCTTGCTTGAGCAAAAATTTCTTGAACCATCTGATTACTGTACCATGATCAACTGCACCTTCATCTGTGGCACAACCAATGCTTTTGGTTGCTTTAAACTCATAAAGCATAAGGTTCTGAATTAGACTAACATTGTATGTTCATCTGTGCAGTTTTCAAATAATGTCTCAATGCACTAATGACCATGATACTACCAATCACAGTGAGTAACTTCCACAGCTTTAACTGCTTCAGGCACATGATTTATATGCCAGAAAATAGCATGTACCAAAATATTACAAAACTTATGACTTGCCCTAGTATTAAGCCTTTATAAGTAGTATCTGACATGACCTCAGTCTAAAATATCAGCATTTTGCAAAACAATGCACTGCCTGAAGGGGGAAAGGTTAAAAAATATTCTTTGTTTACATGTTATTGAAAATGTTATGAAAAATCTTTAGTATGATTTTATATGCACGTATACAAAGTGATATATTTAGGAAAATATATATATATATTTTTTTTACCTCAAGGAAAACCTTAAATTATCTCCAGAAGTGTTCTTGTACATGCTTGGAGATATGTCTTACATTATGCTTAGAACTATTTTTAATGTATAAGATTTATAGAGCTGAAATGAATGAATGTAAAAATAGAATAAATGAATGTAAAAATAGAATCCTTATAGTGTATTTTCAATCATTTAACAATGAATTGGAGAATTTTAAAAGGAGTTTGCCATTTCTTTGTTGTATATTACAGAATAACAGAATTCTTCAAAGCAGAAAAATTAGTCTTTTAAGACTGTTATATCATCATCATCATATCGCGCTGGTAGCACGGATATCCCTGACCCTCTCTCGCCACTCCTCCCTATCGTTCATCGCCCTAGGTAGGTCTTCAGGACAACATCCCGTATCCTCACATAGCTGCTGAATGTATGTTCGTGCTGGTTGTCCTGCTTTTGCACAGCCATGTGTGGGGGTCCATAGGAGTACATCTCTTATGAGTTCATCTCTGCTTCTCCAGCAGTGTCCTGCATGTCTGGTTCTTCTAACTTGAATAGTTTTTGTGATGGGGGTAGGTGGCCGTACAGTTGGTGTCTTGTGGGGTGTTGCCGCCAGGACTTGTTCAAGATTGCACGTAGCATTCTTGTGTAATTGCCGTCTAGCTTCTTCTCTAGCCGTCTAGCTTCTTCTCTAGCTGTTTTGTTAGCGTCCATATAGTGCAGCCATATAGCAGTATCGATGTGACCACTGCCTGGAAGAACCTGCGTTTCCTTTTATCGGTTAGGTCTGATTTCCATATAATCAATAGCCTATTGATAGCTGACCATGCTTTCGTTAACCTAGGTAAGTGAATTTGTCTACTAGTTTAAGAGGGGTTCCTTCTAGAGTGGAGATGTCCCCCATTTGATTATAGTACATATATTCTGTTTTGTGTGCATTAACATAGAGGCCTATGCCTGCGGCTGCTCGTTCCAAACTATGTAGTAGTGTTTCGGCTTGGTCAGGTGTATTTGCCAGTATTGCTATGTCATCGGCGTAGTCGGCGTCGGTAATTGTTGTTGCGGGGTACCTTCTGCTTCTTTTCTTCGGCAGTTCGAAGCCATTCTCTCTGATTTTGTCAATCGATGTTCTAAGTACGTAGTCTAGACAAATGATAAAGAAGTACGGAGCCAGCATGTCCCCTTGAAGTACTCCTGCTACAATGTCGAAGTATTCTGTGTCTCCATCTGGTGATCGTACTTTTACTTTGGTGTTTCTATAGAGAATCGTTATGGCCGCTGTGGTTTCTTTAGGTATGCCGTACGCTAGTAGGATTTGTTCCATCTTTCCTCTGTGAATGGAATCGAAAGCCTTGGTAAAGTCGACAAATATTAATGTCGCTTGTAGGTTTTTTGCCCATACACCTTCAAGGATTCTACGGATGGTTAATACTCT
This sequence comes from Sepioteuthis lessoniana, assembly GCA_963585895.1. Classification (NCBI taxonomy): domain Eukaryota; kingdom Metazoa; phylum Mollusca; class Cephalopoda; order Myopsida; family Loliginidae; genus Sepioteuthis; species Sepioteuthis lessoniana. The sequence goes on along the minus strand of OY757920.1, from coordinate 51,817,716 downwards.
ACCTATAAACATTAATGGGTATGTCCTATTCCTCATAAATATGTTGTATACTATTGTGAGGGGGTGAAAATATACTAAGTAGTCATCACTAGCAGCCGTTACCTTCTTCATGCCGCTGTATTGTATTTTTTTAATATCTTCAGATTTCCATTTCATTTCCAACTCCTGTTTTAGTTATTTCTCATTTAGTAACCTTTTTGTTAGGTCACAACAAAGACATATAGAATGTCATAAATAGCCAAGTAGGTCTCTAACACTTCTTCCTGAAAAGTTAATTTTCTTATGAATCGAAAGATACCAGGATTACTATTTCTAATGAAACATTATACACTCAAAAGAGGTATTATTAGGTATTATGCATTAACAAATACAACATTAGAACATTTTTTTGGTGGGTGGTGGTGAATAACCCTCGGTAAAGAATATAGTCATCATATTCTTAGATCTGCTTCACATAAATAAGACTCTAACAGATATTACCACTCCAGGAAAGAGTAGACCTAGGAGTAATGATGGAGTGACTCCAGACTTAACAGAGATCAAGGACTGGAGCCTTACTACTCAGGACACTCAAGACAGTTTTGTAATAAAGTTGGCTACCTTAGTTGAAAGTAACCTGAAGGCTCCCTTTTCAATAGCTACTACACTGAGGTGTAGGGGAGGGTTTTATGCCTTTCCCTAGATTGCTCCACTTTACCCTTGATCCAGACCTTTTAATGCTAAGTGTTAAGCACTTAGCAAGCAAGGCAGCATCAAGTTCCATTTTTTGAATCTTTGGTTTGACTTGACCTGGGATTGAACTCTGGTCTCCTGGACCATTGGCAAACGCTCTACTCATTAGGCCAATGGCCCAGTGTTTTGTAATACTGCATTAAATATTTTTAATAATAATAATCGTTAGAATCCATTATAAAATCATTACAATTCAATCATGTTATAGTGAAAACTTACTTTCAAAAAAGAATATCTGTTGTTTTTTCATTTCTTTTAAATATACAAAGGTTGATTCATAAGCCTGATACATAGTTGTTAGTTAAGTGTAGATCTGAAATTTTCCCCATATAATGTTAGTGGTAGTGACTAACTTCCAATCAAATGATTAAAATTACATTTCATAAAATGTTTTAAAACTTGACAAATGCAATTAAAATGAGTATAACATGAAATTTTATAATAATGTAATTTTCTTTAAATAAAAATACGAAATTCCCCTTCCTATACTAAAACGAATAAAATATTAGCTATTTTCATCCAAAAGTCTTTCTCAAGGGCCACTTGTTATCAACTGCTACAATTTTCCTTCAGTATGTTTATTTTTTCTTTTCAAAAGTGAGTCTCCTCCCACAACTATGGCATCTTTAATTAACTTGCCTCCATGACTTAAGACTAAATGACAATACAAAAGCAAGAATTAAATAGTTTTGCAATTAGTGAAGTGTTGGACTTTTCTATACTAGCAGGCTACATCCTCACCAAGAATCAAAGACGTAAGCCTTCATTAGAATCAAGTGGCCTAATTCAGACTTTACTACTAATCAACTCTTGTCCAATTACCGAGAGAAATTTGCAGAAACAGGAAAGTAAAAAAAAAAAAAAAAAAAAAAAAAATCCTTGCTAAAGGCAAATAAAATGGTTTTTAAAGGATAAATGAAACCAAAATTACCATCATTATAAATAATTGTATCCTTTATCCGAAGGTTTTACATTCTTGCCTGCTGTAATATTTGGGCTGAAAAAAAAAATCTAATCATACTAGCGATCTTTGTATGGATTAAAAGAATAAGAAAGTGTTCAAAATTAGAGAAAATATATCATGAAAATAGAAAAGAATATTTGTTTCTATTTTGACAGGTCAATTTAGATATGAATTTCTTTTTCCCATGATCATTTATTTGAAGAACTTGCAAAAGGGGTTACTGGATATAACTGAATTATTCCATTAGTACTAACTAAAAAGCTGCCTAAGGTAGCCATTAAGTTTTGTATCAAATCATATCATATTAAAAAAATTTACATCATAATTAACTGTAAATGAATAAGGGGAAGTAATCTATGATTAATGTTTGAGAATTTTAATGTTATTAAAAGTAAGTAAAGTTGGCAACTCCAGTCAAGGGTGACTTGAAGGCTTCCTTTTTCAATAGCTACTGCACTGAGGTGTAGAGGAGAGTGCTACTCCATTCCTTGGATTGCTCCACTTTACCCTTGATCCTTACCTTACAATGCTGAGTGTTAAGTAAGGTAGCATCAAGTACCATTTTTTAAGTCTTTGGTATGACTTGACCTGGGACTGAACATGTTTCTTGCAGACCACTGGCAAACACTCTACTCATTAGGCCAATGGCCCGGTAAATCTTGCTATTATGTGCCATTTCTGTTGTATTATCATCATCATCATCATGTTGTGCTGCAGGCACGGATATCCCTGACCCTCTCTCGCCACTTCTCCCTATCATTAATTGCCTCTGGTAGGTCTTCAAGGCCACATCCCGTATCCTCACATAGCTACTGAATGTATGTTCAAGCTGGTCGTCCTGCTTTTGCCCGGCCATATGTGGGGGTCCATAGGAGTACATCACTTATGAGCTTGTCCCTGCTTCTCCAGCAGTGTCCTGCATGTTTGGTTTGTCTAACTTGGATAGTTTTCGTGATGGGAGGCAGGTGGCCGTATAGTTGGTACCTTGTGGGGTGTTGCTGCCAGGACTTGTTAAATATTGCTGACAGCATTCTTGTGTAATTGACGTCTAGCTTCTTCTCCAGCCGTTTAGTTAGCATCCACGTAGTGCATCCATACAGCAGTATCGATACGACCACTGCCTGGAAGAAACTGCGTTTTATTTTATCGGTCAGGTCTGATTTCCATATGATCGATAGCCTATCGATAGCTGTCCATGCCTTCGTTAGCCACGTGTCCATGTCCTTTTCTGTTGATGAGACACTACTTCCTAGGTAGATGAATTTGTCTACTAGTTTCAGAGGGGTTCCGTCTAGTGTGGTGATGTCGCCTGTTTGATCATAGCACATATATTCTGTTTTGTGTGCATTGACATGGAGGCCAATGCCTGCAGCATAGTTCCAAACTATGCAGTAGTGTTTCGGCTTTGTTTGGTGTATTTGTCAGTATTGCTATGTCATCGGCGTAGTCGGCGTCGGTAACTGTTTTTGTTGGGTGCCTTCTGCTTCTTTTCTTTGTCAGCTCGAAGCCGTTTTCTCTGATTTTATCAATTGATGTTGTATTATGGTCACACAAATACAATAGTTAGATTATAATAATATAGATTTTTTCTTTAATACTAGGTCTGGTCTTCTGGCTGGGATTAAGTGATCTGTTTACATCTCAAAATCCCAAAGAACTTTATGCATCTTATTCTCTAAGATGAATTTTGGTCTGTTCATATGCCATTTTGTAGTATGGTCAAATTTTAATCACCTGTACAAATCCCAGTGGAGCACCTTTCCCACCCAGTCGTGCCAAGCCTTGTGTCTTTGTAGACTCAGTTGTCTTGTTCTTCATAGATTTTTAGAAATCAAAAAAGTGATACTTGGTAATGTTTATTTCCTTTCCACATAGAATTTTATTCAAGGTCAACATATGAACTATATTAAAAAAGTAGCAAAACAGAAGCTGTATTGATCAAAGTAGAAATTATCAATAAAAACAGTAGTTTTCTTCAAAATATTCTCCCTTGTATTTAACATGATTATCTAAGTTTCTCCCAAAATTTCTCATTTTATATGGTGTGAAGTTGAATCATTGTTTTTCTTTTAATGTACAGCTCATCCTCAGACCTCTTGAGATGAATTTTCAGTTTAGGAAAGAAAAAAAATTAGCTAAGCCTGGTGAGTATGGAAGGTGCAGCATTTGCATAATCCTCTGTTTCAGGAAAAATATTTTGTATTAATAATATGACAAGCTTTATAAATTTTTTTCAAATTATCATAATCTTCAGTCTTGATACTATTTGATCATACCTTGTATTACATCCAAAAGATAGTGATCTTTTTATTGGAGTATACTTGTATTGCTCAAACCAGGGGTGGAGACGGGACTAGTGCTACTCGTGCCCGGCACGACCAATAACTCGGTCAATGTTATTCAAAATGGATTAAAAATCATCCATTAATTTCAAGCAAACATACTTAGTCTGATCTCAATTAAATTACGTATCTATTCAAGTTTCGATAACTAAGTAGCCAAAAGTTCATAAATATATCTGGGAATAATACAACGATGCTGTTTTGAACGGATGGTCTTTGTCCGGCCACCGTCAGATTCATTGAACATCCCATAAAATCGGCTATAATGTTGCATGCGCAATCAGTGCCAGGCACTAGACTCTTATAATAACAGTAATGTTAGAGAAATACACTTTTGGCTGTAGCCAATAGCAAGAGCAACCCTAACACCGTGCTCAAAAATCTTGGCACATTCTGTCTGCTGATAGATGTCTTGGGAAGAGGGAGAGGGACCGAGAGAGAGAGAGATGGGATAGCAGATTAGAGCCGTCGCTGACGTCATCATCATCGCTATGGTAAATGTTGGTTAAACGGGGTGTTTTAATTCGTTTTTTCACTAACAGATGTCTATTTCTTTAATGAATGTTGCATATATTACATTCTGTAACTAAAATTTGTTTATTTGAATACATTTTCAACAAATAATCTTTATTTTAAGCGAAATTGAAACTACTAGCTATGTCTGTGTATATTGTCATCAGTTTCTTTATTCTAATAAACATATTTTTCTCGTCATAGTAATGAACATCTTCTCTTTTCTTCTATACTTTTGAAAGGAAAAAAAATTATCTTATCTACTGTATTAACAAGACTAAAAATAATATAGTATCTTGATTGTTTACAAAAAAAACACCATGCAAGGTACGTTTGTCAATCTGTGCTATACAATGGAGAATCACGCAATAGCAACTATGATGACTTACTTTGGGTCCACGGACCACGGGTTGGGAACTGAAGTTGACAGAGGGTGGGGGGGCACGAGTAGCAAAAATAGGCTAGAGTCGCCACTGGCTCAAACTGTCTAAAAGAAATAATTCAACTTATAAGGGTCTCATAAAGAACAAATATAAAAAAAATTAGGATTTATAGTTGCTTTCCATTTTTTAGAATGGCCAAAAGACATACATTCTATAGCCATCTATGCCAGAAATATGAGTCGAAAACCAAAATTTAGTTGAATATTTTACTATAATTAATATGAATCTAATATGAATTTTGTAAATGAATGAAACATAGACTGATAAAATTTGTATTCTGACTCCGAAGACAAACTAAGGTATACATAACAATATTAAAATATTTCAAAATTCCAAACATTTCTATCTCTCAACTTTGAGTTTTAGATCATTGTAATCTTTAGGTGCACTTACCTGAGGATTTTAACAACATGAAACTTGGAGGGATGAGATGAAATTTTGTGATTTTTAAAAATATGGTTTATAATATAGATATATTTGCTCTACCTAATGGGTAGTGAGCACATTTTTTCTGCTACAGTGGTTACCCCACTAAATTTCATACTGTATGTATATAACTATATAAATATCAGGAAAAAAGGTACCAAATGGAATTTTTCAAGACGTTAGCTGTATAATCTATTATTTATTTGGAGAATTTTCTTTTTCTTTAAGTATTAGATTAAGATTTACTGTTCTTTCAAGAACTCTATGGTAAACAAATCCAATCAAAGAAGAGGCAGCCAGGAGAACTTATTTGATTCTTTTAAAAAGCTATCTTTTAGATTTATATCTTTTTGTATTAGCAATTAGGGAGTCTTAGCCCTCTGCAGGGAATACAGTCAACATAATCTAGGCTATGCTAACAGGGTAAAATATCTGTAAATGTGGTTAAGAAATAGTATTGTAGGAGAATGAAAACCAAGTTTTCAACAACTTCATTTTCATATTTTTATCAAATAAATGTATAAAATGTATTGCTATTTGATGTGACAAAAAAAGAAAAAGTACTCTTTTATTGTTGTAGAGTTCTCTGAAAAATGCTGGATTTTATGATAATGTCATCAAGTTAGCTTTTTCTTTTTGAAACTAGATGCATCATTATTCAGAAATAACAAAAAAAATCTCTATCAGAGAAAATCTTCCCACTAAAGAGAAAAAATGGTTAAAATAAAACAATATAAAAAAAAGAGTTAAAAAAAAAGGCTGCAACAACAATAACAGAAAAAAAAACATTAAAAAAATGACAACAACAACAACAAAAGAATCAAAAATGTTAAGAGACAATCAAGCACTTGAGCCTTTGTATTTACCTAACCTACTTCTAAGGGAGGTAACTGCTGATAAGTGACTACTTAACAAAAAAAAAAAATGAATGAATAAAACAAACAAATAATCAAAAAAAGGAAAAAAAAAACATGATTAATAGGAAGAGGTAGACAAATGATTGATTGATTCACCTGTTCCATCTTTATGCTGACCATTTCTTAGCCTAACCCCAACTCCACACGGACAATTTTTCATTTTGCATTCCTTCTAACTTGGCATCTATTTATCTTTTTTTCCTTCCCTTCCCCAACCACATGTCACTTCATTTATGAATGTATTATTATTAAGAAATGCAAAGGGGAAAAAATAATGAAAGCAAGAACCTAAGGAAGAAATAGGAATAGTCACATAAAAAAGATAAACATAAAATATGAAAAAGAAGAAAGGAAAGAATAATTGAGTAGTTGTTGAGCAATTTTCCTAAATTATGGAACCAACTGTGAAGAGTCAAGTTCTATGAGATCCTCCAAGAGTCTGTACATCAATTTACTTACCATTTGATTTTATCCAAAGAAATGTCTGAAGAAACATTTACCAGGTCTTTTCCTTTCAAAGCTGACATTAGACATATTATACCACATTAGATGCTTATGAGTTCTTACTATAATTGTCCAGGGTTTATGAAAATAAGTCAAGAATTTTTATAGGAGTCTCTCTCTCTCTCTATCTCTCTCTCTCTCTCTCTCTATATATATATATATATATATATATATTTGGTTTACAGAGATACTTCTATATCTGGATATAATTCATAAAGATTTCATTAAAACACCTATGTATCTTCCTCTCTCTATCGATCTGTGTGTGTGTATATATATATATATATATATGTAATACATATTCAAAGAAAATAATTTTTATCCTCTATGGTAACAAGTACGTTTCTATTTGCTTATATATATTAAAGAAATTCATGAATCATACGTATTCTCTTTCTCTATTCAAATGTACACATACACAAACAAAGTAATTTATTCATCTATGATAACTATGTTTTTATTTACATTTCTGTATATATATATATATATATATATATATATATATATATACACACACATATATATATGTGTGTGTGTGTGTGTGTGTGTGTGTGTGTGTGTGTGTGTGCCCTTTGGAAAGTCATGAATCTTTCTTTTCTCACCCTAAATATGGTTGAATAGTAAAGCAGACTTGGCTCTTTAGCCAAAGTAAAGCAACCAATCTAGAAGAATGAAAAACTCAAAACCCAAGCAATATTGTTTGGAGAATCTATGGCACTCTAATACTTCATTCTTATGTTATCATCTCATCCAAAAAATGTGCATTGTTTGACAGAAACTTTCACCACTATAAACAGATCACTTGTGTAAGCAGTCTAGCAATTGTCATCTTTAACTAAATTATTGTTCAATCAAACATAATCTTCATCTGCAAAGTAGAGTCTTGAATATTTATATCATATAATGTCATATACATGCTGCCAACCCCCCCCCCAAAAAAAAAACTCTAACAGCTGTGTAACCAACAAGACCATCATCAGATGATCACCCTGAAATCAGGCATTGTTTCGGGACCAAAGAATCATAACAACTAACCTAGAGTACCATAGCATTACCTTACAATATCACCAGACTTTGCAAAATTTCTGTTAGATCATGAAATGCCAGACCAAGATGCACTCTCTTTGTTTAATCTTTTGTTATATTCACACCTTTCCAGCAATGAAGTTGTAATTCAGTGATGTAAGAATTTAATCAACTGATGACATATTACAATACTGAATGAGAGCAAGAAAAGAATTTCCACAAAATTTGCATGTGAAGTTGGTTTTCAACATCTCAATAATGAATTGTTAACTCAGTGATGTTTATTTAAATTATATAAGATGATAACATCAAATTCATTGGAAAGCCAAGACAACATTTTACTTTTATAGAAAACCAATATGCTCAGCCTGACCAAAATTCACATTTTTAGTCTTTTATTATCATTAGTTCAAACATGTTTTTAGAATCACCTGGTTTATTTACAACTTTATCCATAGGCTTGTTTTTGCCACCAAAAATTGGCACCTGTATGTCTATAATTTCTGATCTTTTTTTTTTTTTTTAAAGACCTAATGCAATGTCTACTTCAACTTATCTGCTTTATTTATTCTTTTTTTTAAGAGCATGACTATATACACACACACACATACACATCAATGGTATATTGTTACATTCATAAATGAAATAGTTATTATTGGTTATAGAGAATATATATTAAAGTTTGGTTCGGTTTTATGGCATATCAAACATTGTAGGTTAATACCAAATCCCTTTTTATACATATAAACAGTTCTATTTCAAACAATTCAGTTTAACATAAGTACACAGGTTAGTTCTATTTGGCCAATAGAAAGGACCCTATCAGGTACTACCATTCCAGGCTAGAGTGGACCTGGGAGTGATGGCTAGGAAGGGATACTCCACATTCCCCAAAGCTTCAGCATTTCTGGAGCCTCACCATTAGATAGTTTAATGTCATATCCAGCATACTCGCTGAGGGAGCCTTACCCCTCTGCAGAAAGCTGACTGGGCCAATATATTTAAGTTAGGATAGCATAGACACAAAGTCAACAATGATTGGTAACACCAGTTTCTTTCCAATGCAAATATGATCACTTAGGTGAGAAAAAGTGGCAATCAGCAAGCATTTTTGACTCTGTGTCTACACTATCCTAACTTTTATATATATATATATACAAAAAGCCTGATAAAAATATTAGAGGGATTGAAGTTATATTTACCATAGACAGCTATGAACAATAAATTAAGGGTTAATTTCAAAATAGTCCTCTTGGTATACATTATGCTTATTCCAGTGAGTTTTCCATTGTTCAAAGTACCTCTGAAACTTTGTTTTTGATATGATGTATCATATTTCTTTTTATGTCCTCTAAATTGACACTTCATCACTTTACTCATTTAAATTTTGAAATTTCAAAAATTTAAAGCTACAGTGTCAAAACTTTTTGATTATACTGTGCAATTTTAACTCCATTGATTTATTTCAGTGTATATATATATATATATATATATATATATATATATACACATACACACATAGATATGCTGGATAAAATATCTGCCAGAAAAATGAGTTGAAAACGAAAATTTAGTTGAATATTTATTAACTATAGTTTATATGAATATAATGTGAAGTTTGTAAATGAGTGAAACATTATATTAAATAATACTTCACCAAATTTTGGTTTTAAAATCATTTTTCCATGCATATACAAACACACACACACATATATATATATATAAAATCCTATCTCCCTTTCTCTCTAACTATATATCTATTTATGTATTTATTTGTGGTTATTTATAAAAACATATATTTGTTCAGAGATAAAAGCAAAGAAGTTATAAATATAACGTAAATGAAACTTCTCATGTCCATATTTCTAAACATTTGATGTATCAAAAAATGTTATAATCAGATGAAACATGAGTTTTTTGGTTTTATGTTGCTCTACTGGCCTGTATTTAAACAATTTATTTAGGAAAAACTTTTTAAGATGTTTTGTTCATTCTTGTTATATGTGTGTGTATATATATATATATATATATATATATATATATATATATACATACAGTGTATCACAAAAGTGAGTACACCCCTCATATTTCTGCAGATATTTAAATATATCACTTCATGGGACAACACTGACAAAATGACACTTTGACACAATGAAAAGTAGTCTGTGTGCAGCTTATATAACAGAGTTCATTTATTTCCCCCTCAAAATAACTCAAAATATAGCCATTAAAAGCTAAACCCCTGCCAACAAAAGTGAGTACACCCCTTAGGGAAAGTTGTCAATATTAACATACACCATGTCAACTGTCAATATTTTGTGTGGCCACCATCATTGTTCATAACTGCCTTTACTCTCCTGGACATGGAGTTTACCAGAGCTTCACTGGTAGCCACTGGAATGCTCTTCCACTCCTCCATGATGACATCGTGGAGCTGGCAGATATTTGAGACTTTGCACACCTCCACTTTCTGCTTGAGGATCCCCCAAAGATGTCCTATTGGGTTCAAGTCTGGAGACCTGCTTGGCCAGTCCATCACCTTTACTCTCAGCCTCTTCAGTAAAGCAGTGGTCGTCTTGGAGGTGTGTTTGGGGGTCATTGTCATGCTGGAACACTACCCAGCGACCCAGTTTCTGGAGGGACGGGATCCTGCTCTGCTGCAGTATTTCACAGTGCATGTTGTAGTTCATGTTTCCCTCAATGAAATGTAACTTTCCAACACCTGCAGCACTCATGCAGCCCCAGACCATGACATTCCCACCACCATGCTTGACTGTAGGCATGACACACTTATCTTTGTACTCCTCATCTGGTTGCCGCCACAACATGCTTGAAGCCATCGGAACCAAACAAATTAATCTTCATCTCATCAGACCATAGGACATGGTTCCAGTAATCCATGTGCTTTGTTGACATGTCTTCAGCAAACTGTTTGCGGGCTTTCTTGTGTATCGTCTTCAGAAAAGGCTTCCTCCTGGGGTGACAGCTATACACACCAATTCGATGTAGAGTGTGGGTATGGTCTGAGCACTAACAAGCTGACCCCACTACCTCTTCAATCTCTGCAGCAATGCTGACAGCACTCCGCTGATCTTTCAAAGAAAGCATTTGGATGTGACGCTCAGCATGTGCACTCAGTTTCTTTGGACAAGCTACTCAGGGCCTGTTCTGAGTAGACCCCGCTCTTTTAAAATGTTGGATGATCTTAGCCACTGTGCTGCAGCTCAGTTTCAGGGTGTTGGCAATCTTCTTGTAGCGCAACAATATGTCTTTTAAGATCCTCAGAGTTTTTTACCATGTGGTGCCATGTTGGAACTTTCAGTGACCAGTATGAGAGAGTGTGAGAGCTGCACTACAAATTTGAACACACCTGCTCCCTATGCACACATAGGCCTAGTAACACTAATGAGTCACATGACATTTTGGAGGGAAAATGACAAGCAGTACTCAATTTGGATATTTAGGGGTGTAGTTTCTTAGGGGTGTACTCACTTTTGTTGGCAGGGGTTTAGCTTTTAATGGTTATATTTTGAGTTATTTTGCGGGGAAAATAAATGAACTCTGTTATATAAGCTGCACACAGACTACTTTTCATTGTGTCAAAGTGTCATTTTGTCAGTGTTGTCCCATGAAGAGATATACTTAAATATCTGTAGAAATATGAGGGGTGTACTCACTTTTGTGATACACTGTATATATATGAGTGTGCATGTGTATTTAGTATTTTTTTAGATGTGTTTTATTAGATATAACAGAGAAGAATGCTTTAGATAGAGTTTTAAGTTTATGTTAAAAAGAATATATATATATATATATATATATATATATATATATATATATATATATGTGCCCAATATCAGCAGTAGAAGAGCATATGTACCCCTTGGTTTGATGACTGCATAGGGAAGAAACTGATAGTCACCAAGTGCTGCTGACTATATGTCACTACTATTTAAACTTTATATATCAATCAGAAGTGCTTATATTTACATCGGAGAAAGAAGCAGACAGACACTGAAGGAGATTGTGTGTGTATGAATATGAATATATATACGTGTGTTGAAAAAGCTTTGGACAATTCTTTTTTACATCCCTTATACATATTTGTGGAATTTTTCATGCAGGCTATGAAAATTTTTAAATCCTGGCCTGCCATATTTAATGAAATGAGTTTATATATATATATATATATATATATATATATATATATATATACTCATGCGCACGTGTGCGCACACACATACAGGTGGCCCACTTAGCTGGAGCGGCAGATTACACTAACTGCTGAGGAGTAAGACTCCCCCAATGAGTGTCCTGGATATAACACAAAGCAATCTGATGATGAGGCTCCAGTAATGCTGGAGCTTTGGGGAATGTGGAGTATTCTTTATTGTCATTGCTCCCTGGTCCACACTGGCCTGGAGTGGTAGTACCTGATAGAGTCTTATTTATGGGTCAAATAGAACTAAACTAATTATGCTAAACTGAATTGTTTGAAATAGAACTGGTTTTACATTTAACTCTGTGTAAATAAATGACCAATGTTTAATTGAATTCTTAGTGATACATAGCAATACTTGGAACCATTTAACTTTGTTGACTAAACTGAATAGCTTGAAATAGAAATGTTTTTGACATTTAAAGTGTGTACTTATGCTCACCTGAATTGTTTGAAATACAACTGTTTATATGTATAAAAATGGATTTGGCATTAAATAACCTACAATATTTGATATGCCATAAAACCAAACCAAATAGAAAGAGAGATAGAGACATTAAAGAAGATTGTGTGTGTTTGTACATCTGCATGAATTCAAATGTTTCTGTTCTCAAAATTTAAAACCAACTTTGAACATTGTGGAACCAAAGGCAAATAAAAATCAGTGACAACAAATGCAAAGCAAAATATTATATTCAGTCAAGAGCTTATATTTTTGTCTATAAAAATACCTCTTGTGAAAAGATTGAAGAGAAAATCATGTTATTTGCATACACATTTCCTTCACATATTAAAAAAAAAGAATTAATGTTATTTCTTAAAAATACGATATATTCAACGAATAGAATTAAACTGATGCTTTTTTGTGCATTTGAATCTTTTGGGATGAAAAGTTCTCCAATATAGATTAGGGTGGTTCAAAATATAGTTATAGAATTAAAATATGATATTTTGGCTGACATTGTTCATGCTCTCAATTCCAATTGATGTGAAAAAGATGTCTGCCAATTTTAGAAAAAAAAAAAAAAAAGAAAGGAAAAGCAATATTCAGATTTCTTACTGTTTGAAAACGTTTAAAATCATACTTGTTTATATCAAGATCAATATTATGTTAGCTTCTATTAGGATTAGGTTCTTGGTTTCTTTGCTTAATGAGATATCAACCTTGATGGGTTATCTAATGCCAAAGCCATCCTTGTAGAACAGTAGTGGTGCTGTTTTACCCATAACTGGGGGGAAAGGGAGTTTGACCTCTCCCAAGATTATTAGTCTAAAGGGAACATAATAGCAAGACTGGAGTTCAAAATTGCTTATTTCAAGACTGCAGTCCAGTACTTTAGCCATTACATCATGGGCTCTCTCAAACATTAAGATTAATATTATTCTAGTTTATATTAAGATTAAATTTGACCAGGCCATTGGCCTAATGAGTTGAGTGTTTGCCAATGATACTGATGCCACCTTGCTTGTGTAGTAGCAATTGAAAAAGAAGCCTTCGGGTCACCCTCAACTAAGGTCACCAACTTTACTTACTTACTTACATTAAGATTACTGATTTAATATTAACTAAGAAAATGGGATTTGCTTTTTTTTAATGGAACTAACAAAAATAAATACAAGAATGTTGGTAGTACTAGATTTGGTATCTATTATAGAACAATTTTTGCCTAGTATGCCACATATTGCATCACATATTGTAAACTAATTTGCCCAGTCAGCTGGGTCTGTAGAATACACCGACTGCATTTCTGCTGAGGAGTAAGACTTCCCCAATGAGTGTCCTGGATATGACACTAAGCAATCTGATGGTGAGGCTTCAGTAATGCTGGTGCTTCATTGCCATCACTTCCAGGTTCACTCTGGCCAGGAATGGTAGCACCTGATAGAGTCCTATCTATGGGTCAAATAGAACTAAACAGTGTAATCACACTAAACTGAATTGTTTAAAATAGAACTGTTTTAACATTTAACTGGGTGTAAACAAAAAATACACTGATACTAAACTGAATTGTTTGAAATAAAAGTGTTTATATGTATAAAAATGGATTTGGCATTAATGACCTAAGATGGTTGATGTGCCATCAAACCAAACATTAACTAATTTAACAAGTATTTATTAGTTCCTCACACATAATACTATATATAGACAATAGATTACATTAATCTAATCAAAAATGGGTTAATTTTTAAATTCTATAAAAAGAGACTTTTAATAAATAATAGTCTAATGAATATTTTAACTTTGAACTTCAACCTAATGATATATTTTAGAAACTGAATATAGTACCTCAAGTTATATCATAACATGATTTAGCTTTTTAACATAAAAGTCATAGAACAGCAGGACCATATTAAACTGTTAGGATGAGAACATTAAGCACTTACAGCATGAAACAAAAAACAAACAAAATAAAACAAATGGTATCAATGCTCTTTTCTTTCAGGAAATTTCATTAAATCTTGTTCATTCCAAAGAACAAGTAATACTTTCCAAATTATTTTTTTCTTGTCTCTTTTAAGAAAAAAATCCATAGTAAATGTAAACATTGAAATCTTAAAAGACATGTATATAAAGCATTAAATAAATATATCAATGCTGGAGCTTTGAATTTTTAAAAATATGCATAGTAGAATAACAAGGTGGTGATGTCTCAATGATTGATTGATTTTAATGGCATGTTAACAGATCTTGGGTTCTTTTATGCACAGAGGTTAGGGAATTGTGTTCATACCAAAGACTTAAAAAATGGTACTTGATACCTCCTTGTTAAACACTCAGCATTATAAGGTACGTATCAAGGGTAAAGTGGAGCAATCCAGGAAAAGGGGTAGTGCCCTCTCCTACACCTCGGTGTAATAGCTATTGAAAAGGGAGCCTTCAGATCACCCTCAACTACAGTTGCCAACTTATACATCTATATTTGTATTTTTTGTGTTGTTGTTTATTAAGAGCTGTTTTACATACAGTATTATATCAAGTATTCCTATATAATACAAATAATTTGCATATACTTGTACAGTTTCAAGTATTTCTGTCAAATGCTAATAATTATATGGTTTCAAGTAATTATTTCTATACTATAATAGTGATTTTTTGCTCACAGTTATATGGTTTCAACAAATAATAATCCTTAGTAAATAATTATAGCTTCAAGTAACTATTGGGGGAATTCTCATGGTAAATAGTAAACATGCTGGTGAGTGATATAGTATGAAGTTCAAACTCCATTCACATTATTGCATTCACTTTCAGACTAATATCCTTGGGAAAAGAATGAACCCCTTCCTTATCCTCCAAGCAATTGGTTAAATAGTATCACTATTGTTCTTCTATAAGAATAGCTTTGGCATTAAATAATCCACTAAAGTTGATATGCAATTAAACAAATCAAACCAAGTAACTATTCTTAATACAAATAATTTATAGTTGTAGGGCTTAAGTATTACTAAGAAATACAAATGATTTTTAAACAGACCTATCTAACTGAAAGATGGGACCCTAGCAAGTAGTACCTCTCCAAGGCAGAGTGAACCTAGGAGTAATGGCAAAGAAGGGTTATTCCATATTTCCCAGGGCTCTAGAACTAGAACCTCACCATCAGACACTGTTTCGGGTCATACTCAGAGCATTACTTTTAGAGTAAGTCTTACCTCTCTGCAAATAAACAGTCAGCATATTCTAATCCCTTTAACATGGTGCTTGAATCAACAAAGTAGAGACAAGTCAGTGACAATTCTTCTTTGTACTTTTTGCAAGTGCAACATGCACTACAATCACCAGATATTTTGTTTCCTAAATTGAAAATCCACCTCAAGGATAAGATTTGAGGACATAGAGGATATTAAAACAAATATCATGGTGCAGCTTCATACCATATAAAAAAAGGAATTTCAGGAAGACTTTTATCCATGGAAAACTTACTGTATTAAATACCAAAGATTTATTTTGAAGAAGATTGATATCTAATTGTTGATTTCTTTCTTGGTAAAAGCAGCATTAGTCTAAATATTATTGAACACACAATAAGAATATTTATTAAATTGACAAAATTTCAGTATCTTCTACATAATGCATTCTTACTCTCTTTTTTTCTCTCTCTCTCTCTGTGTCTTATGTAATGGCCTCTTCCTCTCTCATATCATACTGTCTTTATTTCTCACATAATAGTGTTTCTTTCTATCATTCTCTTCTTATATTATACAAATCTCTCCGCTATATAATGTTGTCCTTTTCTCTGTTATATCATACAATTTCTTTCCTCTCATATAATGCAATCTTTCTAACGTTATAGCCTCTTCCTCCCTCATATCAGTCTCACTCTCACTGATATAATTCTTTCTCTTTCTCTTTTATATAATATAGTTTCTTTCTTTCAAATATGTATTTATCCAAACCCTCTATATAAGCAGGATATGACAAGTAAATTTTTAAAGCAAAATTGAACAGGTTTGAATTTGGAGTTTTCCTTCCCCTTGTCTGGTTGTCATACCAAGGTTAAAGAGCTCAGCCTGTCCAACTATTTTTCCATTGCTGGAGGGAGAATTGGATTCATACCTTTCCCATAGGTATTAGTGCAATGAAAAATTCAAACAGTCTTGTCCAGGATTTGAACTTGGGTCTTCATACTCAATTTCTATAGACCAGCTTTCTCTAATATAGTACTATCTCTCAATTCCCTTTTCATAAAATATAGACTCTCTTCTATATAATACAATCCCTCACTCTCATATCATACCATCTCCACTTCACTTATATCAGAATTTCTCTCACATATAATATAATTTCTTTCTTTCATATAATATATACACTCTCTGTCTGTCTCACTCATAATAAACTCTCTTTCATCCTCTCATATAATACAGTTTCTATCATAATGTAGTCACTCTTTCTCATGCAATAGTCCCTCCCTCTCTCATATGATAATCTCTCTCTCCAATACAATGCAGTCTTCACACACAATGTAGTATTTCTTAATTTTTCATATGATAGTCTTTTCCAAATAAAATGCAACTTTTATCTCTAATATAATACAGCCCCCCCCCTCTCTCTCTCTCAAAAAAAATCTCTTTCTCTCTCTTATGAGGGAAGGGGATAAATAATTATTATATTTTCTAGACAGATATGTATTTCATTTAACTCCTTATATTTGTATAAAGGATGGGATTTTACTTTTATTTACCAAACTTGGCTTTATTTCATTACAAGATCATGAGCATAGGGCACCCAGTGAAGTTCAAATTCAGTAGCAATAATTGTGGAGTTAAGCTTAGTAACCATTATGAGTTAAAGGAGGAAGATATCAGGCATGAGAGCTATCTACCCTAGAAAATTAAATGAAGGGTTTCATTCAAAGTTCCCAAATGGTTACTGATGACCACAAACATTACAAGAAAGCCAGAGCTGAAACATTACGAAAATAATCATAACAAAGATGTCCAAGCACATCAGTGAATAATAACGAAAATTCCATGTCGCAGAAATTCGGACAAAAAAACTTTTTATGCATATCAAATTTGAATTGCTTTATATCAAGCCATCTGACTGTCTCTTCTGAATCTATATGTTGCCAAAATTTTCATTATATATATATTGGACTCTTCAGATTTCTAAAATCAATGAATTATGATTTTTTTTTTAGTGTGTGTGTGTCACAGGAACAAACATAATGCCATGTGACTAATTCCTCACACCGTAAATATAGAGCCCAGTTGGATGGGGCTGTAGAATACACCTAATGCATCTCTGCAGAGGTGTAAGACCCCCCCCCAAAAAAAAACCAAGTGTCCTGGATATGACACTAAGTGGCATCTGATGGTGAGGCTCCAGTCCTGTAACTTTGGGGAATGTTTAGTATCCCTTCATTGCCATTGCTCATAAGTCCACTCTGACCTGGAGTGGCAGCACCTGATAGGTTCCTATCTACGAGACAAATAGGAACGCTCGACATCTAAACTGTTGATATAACATCAAACCCTACCTTAAATATGCTTGATTAGCTTCTTTCCTCAAATTGTCATCTGACAATTGTGTAATTGATATGAAAATAAGTAATGGATTCAAGAGTATATATTTTGGATATTTTTGGTTCAATACCTGCTCTGTATTGAATATTTTTGTATACACTTTTCTTATTCAATTTTTACCTTCATTTAAACCCATTAACCTAATGGTTAGAGTGTTTGCCAATGGTCCAGGAGACCGGTGTTCAATCCCGGGTCAAGTCATACCAAAAACTCAAAAAATTTAAGGTATGGATCAAGAGTAAGTGGAACAATCTAGGGAAAGGAGTGGCACCCTCCCCTATACCTTGGTGTAGTAGCTATTGAAAAATGAGCCTTCAGGTCTCGTTCAACTACAGTTGGCCAACTTTATATATATATATATATATATATATATATATAAGTCTGTGTTCATGTTGAATAACATGATTTAAGCATCTAAATTTTCAATATATTGAAGATAACCATATCATTCAAATCAGAATCCTTCACTCCTTCCTGAACAAAAGCAACAATATTATCATGGACAGCTGTTAACTCTGAAAAACTAACAAGAATTTTTTACTCGTTCCAAAATAGAAGTATCCTTATCCTCATGGACTGCTGTTCTTACAGAAATCCAATGGGTTCACTGGTTGTTTAGTTATTAAAATAGACATATAAATGTATCCATCTGAGTATATTTTCCCAAGTGATATAAATACCCATCAGGCTAAACAAAATCTGTACTTATATATATATATATATATATATATATGGCAAAATTGTAAGAGCTGAAAATGGAAAATTCTCAAGTGATTAAATATCATAAATGTGATAGAATTTATTCCATCAGATAATACCTAAAACAGAACTTTGAAGCTGTTAATATAAGAAGACAAAAAATAAAGGAAGAAAATACTTCCAGTTTAATTGAAATATCTTCGTTATATTTTGTTATTTCTGGGATAAGTTCCACTAAACTTTCAAACCAAATTAAAAGTTACCAAAGAAGACTTTTCAAGCCTTATTAAATATCAAATACACTTAGTCTGCTGGCAGAACTGTGTACCAGTGAGTTTGGAGAGCAATTATATGAAAGAAATAATATTTAAGTCAATTTATGTTAAATTAGGCAAAGTTTAGAAACTAGCTGGAAAATTCTTTAACTTTATAAGTTTGATTATCTCATCCAATGTATCATTGTAAGTAGTGCTCCAAAAGTAATGCATCTTATTCATTTCCACAGAAACAACAGATACAGCAAAAATGTAGTCGTTTATTAAGCTATACTTAGTTGCGGTACAAGGTCGAATGTATGGGGCATACTGTTAGACTCACTAGTATTGGTTTGTTAGTCTAACTTGCAAACCATTACACCTATGTATATGTTCACATGATAGGGACTCTGAAAATAATGTCTCCTATTTATTTTCATGAAATCTACAACAAATACATGGAGTACAATAACACTGTTGGAAAGAGTGAGTTTTTTTATTTACAAAATACTATTTTTTCAGTTGTCAGTACTGGCTAGGTATTTTTGCTAGCAATGAAAAAGTGTTAAAATGCTGCTACTATAAAAACTTATGCTTGCAGATACAATCCACTTTTTTCAAAGCAGCAATGATAGTATTATCAAAAAAAAAAAGAAGAATATTCTCTGTGCAGTCCAATCTTTCATTAGCCAAATTCAGGAAGAAGAGCTGATTGTGGCACACTTAGTTCCAAGGCTTGACAGCTGTGTTGAACATAGCTTGACATTACTGTTGAAACACATTACCCACCACTTAACTGTGTGTGGTCTACATAAACATTCAGTAAGCATTTATGAATATCAAAGAGTGCATTTTTTCTGCATGAAGAAATCTAATGACATACCTCTGCTCTCATACCAGTTAACATTTTGTTAGACTGGTGTTTAGAAAATATCTGCAACATGGCAAAAGAAACCCCCAAAACTTGTAAGTTATTAGTGAGAAGATGCAACTTCTACTGCTATATCACCAACATCTATATGGACAACATGATAAAATAAGAAATTTAAAATCAGTGGCAAAAATACATAGGCAGTGGTGGTGACAGGAAAAATTGTGTTTTATGGCTGAAAACTTACTTTACCCTATGGTATTATTGCACTCTATCTGTTGAAGTTTCCATGGAAATAAATAGCTATGCTTTTAGAACATCCTTTTATTACTTTGATTTAGTCAGAGATTCATAAGAACCATTTTGCAAACAGTAAAACATATTTTCTTAGATACTCTAGCATTTATAGAGTTGACTGGGCTATATATATATATATATATATACATACAAGAGTGAGTCAAAAATTTTGCAATATTTTGATAATGTGAAACACTATTTGGCATTACCAAGGTAGCAAAAAGTAACAAACCACACTGGACTGTGAGATGCCAAGCTTGAGTGCAATTCACTAGATTGGCCTAGCACAGTCTCAGAATTTACAGTTTTAGCCTGATCTAATCTTGTTTGATCATTGAAGTTCTTACAACCCAAGCAAAATTTCTCGACTGATCTGGTTACAGTATTGTGATCAATTGGACCTTCATCTTTTACATAACAAATGTTTTTGGTTGCTTCCATGGTATTATGGCCCAGTCTAAGCTCATAAAGCATATTCATTAGGGCAGGTTTTGAATCACACAGAGTGAAGCAATGCACAACATGTCAGTGCACCAACTACCATAATACTACCAACTACAGTGGGTACCTTCCATGATTTGAATGGCTTGTCACATAATATATGTGCCACAAAGTAGCACTTATATCAAATATTACAAAACTTTTGACTCACTCTAGTATTAAACTCATAGACAGGTAGAAGTACTGATTTATGCATAAGTAATAATGTCATTTATGACAGGTACTATGCTAATTTATGATAAGTTATAAATTCATTATCAAACAATGATCACAGTCAAACACGTCTTATCATTTACCAAATGTCTGTTTGGTTGTGCTTCTAAGGCTCTACCATTTTTGATGCACTTAGACCTTCTTTAGTGTGGTCAGGTATGGAGCAGTTAAGAAGGAATTTATTTCATCTTAACAGTCAGCTGGCCAAAAAATGGCTTTGAAATATGATTTTTAAAAACCATAAGGTTAATACTGTCCATGTCTGAAAAATAGATTAAATTTTTATTTGAAAAATTTATTAATTTTTACAAGTTTTTAATTCTATCTGAGACTCACAAACCAATTTGAAATCATCTTCCATATGTCACACTTAGAGGAAACAAAACAATAACCTGTGTTAAATATATGTTGATGTTCTGGTTACTACCCTTAGTTGCTATTTGATGTTGGCATCTACAAAATGCTAGCAGCCATGTTGGAAAATGTTAGTTCATTTGCTGACATAGAGCTGTACACATGAGAAGAACAGACTTGAGGAGGATTAACAATTGGTAGTATCACATTGTTTTGATCTATAGTCCTCTGGACCCATAACCCAGAGGACCATGGATCAATATTCTAAATATGAATAATTATCTGTAAGCAACTCTACATTCTTTATTTTTAATAATGATCATCTTACAACCTATATATGAGTAAGCACTGATAGTATCTATGAATAATAATTGTTGTCTTATAATAAGAATAACTCTTTTTAACCAATGAATATTTTGCTTTGAAAAGAGCCTGCATACTACTCTATAGAGAGTTTAATTGTATGATTGAGCATGATGACTTCTCAAATTTTTTTGATATTTGTAATATGAGTTAATTTTTTTTCTGGAGTTTGATGGTTGCTCTTTGTTCAAGAAGCAACTTGTGTGTGCCACATTTTGGGCCATACACACACTCTAAAGAACTGATTTTCTTACATAAATGATGTCAGTCAGTTAAGAAATTTCCCACTGAAAATATTGGATCTATCACAGAGGATCAATGTTAATCATCCCTTCTTGGACTTGCACAAATGTTAGCCACATACTAGACAACATTTGATGTAAATGATTCACAAAGTTTAGTAGCAAACAAAAGGTTGGTTGGTTGGTTGGGTTTTATGGTATATCAGCACTTGTTGGTTATTTAATATCAAATCCTATTTATACATATTTATTAAATATATTATTTGTAAATAAATAGTTTGTAGGTAACAGAATTTTTAAATACACCAGAGCTAATTTGTTTGTACCATTAAATGGTTTCTAGTATTGATATTTATCACTCGTAATTCTATTCAAAGGAAAATAAACATTTATAAATTTCCATAATTCATTTTATATCTTTCAATTTATCTGAAAATGGATTGTGGCTGATGTGTAAATAATAGAAAAATTGGAATCAGCAAAATGAGTTTGCCTTCCAGTTCCAGTTATTCCTGTTCACTTTAATATTTTTGGAGAAAAACACCAACCAAACTCACAATGTGCTAAACAAAGTATCTTGTCATTGATATAATATTATAAAAGTGGGAACCTGGACAATGTACTCTCCCATATCTACACTATATATCCCAAAATTAGCAGCTGAACATTTTTTATGAAGGCTTCTGGTGGGAAATCAGTTAAAAATATTGACAGTATATTGCTTTGATGCTGCTCATAAAAAAAGTCAGTTTTATTTTATGACATCCTTTAGGTTTGGTTTAGTAAAGGTGGAAAATCAATTGAAAATATTTATTGTAATTTGATAAGTTTCTGCTGGCTGGTCTTTTTTATGAGAATCAGCCAACTGATATTAGAAAGCTTTGAATTAGTCCATGATCGGAAGTCCTTCTAACATTTGGATTAATAATGATTTATATGGGTGTGTATAGGTCAAAATTTGAGATCTCATCTGTAGGCAAAAAACTGGTATTGACATGTACATGAGTGATAACTTTTTAAGGTTAAAATTCAAGTATAAAGACTTGGAGGAACCATTGGTTTAAAAAGTTAATTCCATAAGTAAATGGTTTTATGATTCAAAAATCAAGGTTCAACTTGGGTATAACTATACATTGTATCCTGTAAGTAACTGAGAAAAGGAAGAATAAAAAGTAATCTTCAAAAAATGCAAATAATAAGATTAATTTTTGCTTCATCCATCCCAGGGGTCTCAATATAAAATTCTTATTACCATAAATTGCAGTTTGTAAGTTGAACCTTTAAGCTTGAAAAAAACCTTTACAAAACTGGTGGTTAACTTATAAGGTGAAGTTAAAATCAGTATCTTAGCCCGGCTGTATATGTTGACCTCTAGTTTTGTAAATATCTTTCAAGTTTAAAAGGTTCTCTTATACACAGTAATTTACAGTAATCTAAATAGCAAAACATTATTTTAACATCATTATATTAATACCACTCTAAATATGTATCTTCATCTCTAAGATTTGTGTAAATCACACTAAATAGAAGAAGGGGTTGACAGAGTAAGCTAAATGAAACCTAATCCCCACTACATACATAGACATCATAAGAAATGGTCTTGGTAAGGCTATTTGCATTTCAATTTATGCTAATACCCATGGGAAAGGTGTAAATCCATCTCTTCTCCTCCCCACTTATAGTAGGTCAGAGCCCTTCTGGATAGTAACAGGAGAAGGAATTCAAACCAGCTGTATTCTGCTTAAAAAAATTGACCTTGTGTCGCATCCTGCTTGTGTCAGTCAGTTTGGGTAAATATATATATCATAGGTTGGTTGAAAACTTACTCTATCCAATAGTGTTATTGTACTCCAAGTTTCTGTTTTAGTTTCTCTGGGGGGAAAAAGCACACCTTGATTTCATGATAAACAAATCTGTTACTATGAGTCAAAGAGCTTTCATTTTTTCCATTTCAATGATCTTTATAACTAAGGCGAGTGACAATTTCCAAAAATCAAATATTATATCAAAAAAGAAAAATAAGCTATATATCAGTTAGTCACATGTTCTGTACAGGAAAAAAGTTTCAAAGTGCAGTTAGCGTCTCCCTCCACTAAAAATAACTCCGTGATAAAGTTTTTCATTTGCAAAATCCAGTTACCAACATGGTTATAGTCAAGCAAAAAGACATATTTGCTAATGCATGCAAAGTCTTCCAGCGTAAGTAAAACAAATACATTTGTGATTCTTTTACTTTTATCTATATATCTATCAGCTTTTCTGTAATGATGTTAGATTTGTTTTTTTTTTAATGACATATCAGTCTTCATGGGTTATTTAATACTAAAGCCATCCTTGTAGAAGAACAATGGTGGTACAATTTAACTCATAGCTGGGGGGGGTAAGAGGATTCATACCTTTCCCAAGAGTATTAGACTAAAAGTGAACCTAAGAATGCAACTGGAGTTTAAACTTATCTACTATGATATTGCATTCCAGCACATGAACCACTACACCATAGAGACTTCCTATATAATGATGTACTTACTTTCCTGTTTTTGGAGCATATTACACTTTTAGTTAGAAATACATGTAGGGGTATGGCTGCTTTTCTAAAATTAAATGTTTTAACAAAGCCTGAGAGAGAGAGAGGGAGGGATGCCTTAAATATTCAGGGTAGAAAATAAGTTTGGTTGGTTGGCTTTACAGCTTATCAACCTTTGTTAAGTTATTTAATGCCAAAGTCAATTTTTTTCTTATTAATTATATGGTTTCAAGAAACTATTCCTGGGGATTGTATGAATGTACCAACTCAGGGACATAAAGAAGATACAAAAAAAAGCAAAGAAAGATTGATTACAGCAGCCAATAACAGTGATAACAACAGAAATAATTACAAACATGAAAACAACAATAAAAAATCTAGAAAACAAAAATGGGAAGAAAAATAATTATGAAGAGGAAACATAAAGAGAGAAACTGAATTTCTATAAATAGCAGCACAAAATAATGCCATTAGGATTAATTATGTTGAAGCAAAAATTCAGAGTATGCATGAGAAAGTAGTTGTAGACTCTACGGTGATAGAGGTGAATGCAGTTAACTGACACAAAGCAGGTTGGGTGAGAAAGCTGATCCAGTAAGAATTGTGCAAGAGATTAAAGTTTGACTAACATGACAAATGGTATTTGAACAAACAAGAATCTTTCCTTGAAAATGAGATACACAAAGTTCTTTGGGATTTTAAGATCGAAACAGACCAACTCATCAAAGCCAGAAAATCAGAATTAGTTTTAATGAACAAAAAGAAATGTGAATTTTACCATTTCAGCAGACTGCAGTGAAAATAAAAGAAACTGAAAAACTGGAAAAATACCTGGACCTTGTCAAAGGACTGAAAAAATTGTGGAACATAAAGGTGATAATGATACCAAGAGTATTTAGAGCCTTTGGAACAGACCCCAATGACCTGGAAAAGAGACCATCTTGACCACAGCACTGTTAAAATCAGCTAGAATACATAGGAGAGTCCTGAAGATCTGAGACTAGCTATTGCTCAGACTCCAGTGAAATCCTATCAGTTAGAGCTAGTGTGTAAAACTCACAATTAATAAAAAATAATTTACCAACAATTATATGTCTTCAATTAACTATTTCCAGTTGCAATATTAATGTTTTAATTAATAATTTTAAAAGGATTAGTACTTAGTAGCAAAAATGACTATGTTAAGAGGTCATATATTAATGTAGTTCAAAATCATTTCTGACCTTATCTCAAAGAGATCTATTTAATCCACAGATGGAATTTTAACAGGTACTACTGCTCCAGGTCAGAGTGAACTTGAGAATAATGGTAACCCTATGCTATTTTTATCTAATAATAATAAAACTGAAGCCTTTGAATGATTTTAAGCAATTATTTCTTTCTAATACAAATAATTTGCAAACAATCACTATCATTTTAAACAGGTAGATGGTTTAGAGTGAGTTGCAAAATCAATGTTTTATGAGTCAAAGTATTGGTTGGTTGGTTGGGTTTTATGGCATATCAACCTTTGTAGGTTATTTAATGCCAAATCCATTTTTATGTAAATAATCAGTTCTATTTAAAACAATTCAGTTTAGCACAAGTACACAGTTTAATTGTCAAAAACATTTCTATTTCTGACTATTCAATTTATTCAAGCAGTGATATATAACGATTCAGTTTAGTGTAAGTACAGTTTCAGTGTCAAAAACAGTTCAATTTCAAATAATTCAGTTTAGCATAAGCATGCAGTTTAAATGTAAGAATGGTTTAATTGTCAAAAACATTTCTATTTAAAGCTATTCAGTTTATTCAAACAATTCAGTTTAGCATAAGTATGCCGTTAGTTCTATTTAACCCATAGATAGGGCCCTATCAGGTGTTACCATGCCAAGCCAGAGTGGATCTGGGAGCAATGGCAATGAAGAGGTGCTCCGTATTCCCCAGAGCCCTAGCATTACTGGGACCTCACCATCAGACTGTTTAGTGTCATATCCAGGACACTCATTGGGGGGGGTCTTACCCCTCTATAGAGGTGCTGTCAGTGTATTCTACAGCCCCAGCCAACTAGGTAATACACAGAGTTAAATGTTAAAACAGTTTTATTTCAGATAATTCAGTTTAGCATAAGTTTAGACGTCAAAACAGTTCTATTTTGAGCAGTTCAGTTTAGCATAAGTACGCAGTTTAAATATCAAAAAAGTTATATTTTAAAGAATTCAATTTAGCATAAATACGCAGTTTAAATGCTAAAAAATCAGTATTGTGAAGGGAGCATGGTTTAGTTCTATTTAACCCATAGATAGGACCCTTATGAGGTGCTACCACTTTGGGCTAGAGTGGACCTGGGAGTGATGGCAATAAAGGGGTACTCTGCATTCCCCAAAGCTCCAGTATTACTGGAACCTCACCATCAGATTGTTTAGTGTCATATCCAGGACACTCGTGGGGGGGGGTCTTACCCCTCTGCAGAGGTGCAGTTGGTGTTTTCTACAGCCCCAGCTGACTGGGCAAAGTAAAATTTTAAAGTTCAAAATCACTTTAAATATGATCTCAAACAGATTTATTTGATCCATGAATGGAACTCTAATAAATACTCTAGGTAAGAGTTTGTTTGTTTAATGGCATATCTACTTCTTATGGGTTATTCAATGCTAAAATTTGATTAATTTTTAAATTGTTGACAATTTTTCATTGCATTATTTTAAGATTGCAGTTTTACTTTACTATAATCATTTGTTTACACAGTTATGTGATATCAAGTATTCCTATCAAATACAAATAATTTGCATGCTGTTAAATGGTTCCAAGTATTGCTATCTAACAATAATAATAATTTCCAATCAATTATATGATTTCAAGTAACTCATAATTTTGATTCTAATTAAACATATCTATACCCTTGGGAAAGGTATGAATCCAATTATTCTCCCATCAAGCTATGGGTAAATAGTAGGACAGACTAGTTTCTTCAGCCTTGGTGAGGCAACGAGTCTAGGAGAAGGAAAACTCTGAATTCAAACCTGTTAAACTCCGCTTAAAAATTGACCTTGTATCATATCCTGCCCGAGTGGAGGGATTGGTAAATAGGATTAAACATTTCTATCAAGTAACTATTGTTAATACAAATAATTTCAACAAAAGTTATATGGCAACAAGTATACCTATTTTTCAGTTTTGCTAACATTATTACGTCTGACATATAGTCAACTATGTCATGATAAAAGAATGTGAAATAAATAGATTTTCTAAAAAAAATGTATTCAAAATAAATAAAATTGCCCAGTCGGCTGGGGCTGTAGAATACACTGACTGCACCCCAACAAGTGTCCTGCATATGACACTAAACAATCTGATGGTGAGGTTCCAGTGATGCTGTGGCTTTGGGGAATGTGGAGTACCCCTTTATTGCCATTGCTCCCAGATCCGCTCTGGCTTGGCATGGTAACACATCATAGGGCCCTATCTATGGGTTGAATAGAACGGCATACTTATGCTAAACTGAATTGTTTAAATAAACTAAATAGCTTGAAATTGAAATGTTTGACAACTAAACCGTGCTTACATTTAAACTGCGTGCTTATATTAAACTGAATTATTTCAAATAGAACTGTTTTTGACATGGAAACCGTATTTATACTAAACTAAATTGTTTAACAGAACTGTGTGTAAACAAAATCTGTACTTATACTTAGCTGAATTAGAATTGCTTGACTAAACTGAATAGCTCGAAATAGAAATGATTTTTACATTTAAACTGTGTGCTTATGCTAAACTGAATTGTTTTAAAAAGAACTTATTTACATAAAAATGGATTTGGCGTTAAATAACCTACAAAGGTTGATATGCCATAAAACCCAACAAACCAATAAATACAATACATGAAAACTAACTATAAAAGATGCAAAAATCTAAAAAGAATCGAAAATAACACTAAAACATGGATGCTGATTTATTGATTAAACAGTTACCCCTTTCTCTGCATATATATTTCCTCCTTGTTTTGTATTTTATCAAACATCCTTCGGTGATTTAACATCTCTTAATATCCTTTCCTAGTCCTGATGATGGTTCATTAGAACCGAAATGTTATAGTATTGACTTTCATTTACATTAAATTCTTCTTTTTGGATTACCTTGTTCTTCAGTTTTTTCTCTTTATGATTGAATTCATTTCCATTATTTACTTCCAATAAAAACACAAAAAAATGTACCTATAATAAAATATTCCTCCAAAAAATTCTAAGAAAAATTTAAAAAAATATATATCAAAATGAGTTCTTTAAAGTTTAGTGATCATTACATTCTTTCTAACGTTATTTATGTTAGTTTTATAATGTTCATTCTCATTTTGAGGCATCTTTAAAGCATTATTTCTTGTTTCCAGGCCATTGGCCTAATGAGTAGAGTGTTTGCCAATGGTCCAGGAGACTGGGGTTCAATCCCAGGTCAAATCATACCAAAGACTTGAAAAATGGTACTTGATGCTGCCTTGCTTAACACTCAGCATTTTAAGGTAAGGATCAAGGGTAAAGTGGAGCAATCCAGGGAATGGAGTAGTGCCCTCCCCTACACCTCGGTGTAGTAGCTATTGAAAAGGAACCTTCGGATCATCCTTGACTAAGGTTGCCAACTTTACTTGAAAAACAGGATTATGTCATGGTTTTTAGAACTAATGAACATGGATTTTCCACAACTTCACTTAGTAATATATATATATATAAACTCAAGTAGACAGCTGATATACCTATCTACATCAAGTAAGATGCCATGACTGGAATTATAGCTAGTTATATTGGCAATAAAATAAATCCTTACTAATGAAGGTGAGCTGTTGACCTTTTTCCTTCAGAGTCAATGTACATGAAAATACTAGAAGTTCACAGACAGACATGGCAAGACTAACAGACAAATGTCAAAATCCCTTTTAGTTATTTCATTTTCCTAAAAAAAATGTCTATTTGTAATCTTTGTGATAAAAAATAATTACTCTGTATAGTTAAAATGTTATTATTTAAAAGATAAAAATAAGGGAGATTATTATACTTTTATATTAATATTATTCAGTGAAAAATTTAAATCAATGATACTTAAAGATTTATTGGTGTAAATATTTTTATTTTTTATTTGGATTATTACTACAAACTAAACTAATTATTTTACATCTCCAGCTTGAAGAACTACTTATAAACTTTTTAAGGAATATTTAATCAGATATGAATAATTACTTAATAATTTGTTAATATCCTTTTATTTTAAAGTTTGGTAATTTAAATTCTATGCAATTCATTGTCTTGCAGTAAAATGGCTTCCCACTAATTAATTTTTTGTTTTTTTACATTAAAACCTCTTCTTAGATCCAATAAATAAGCATAGTAAATTTGGGAGCTTTACATCAAACTAATTGCTGTTCTATAAAGGATAGAAAAACAAACTCAATTATTAATACAGATTTATTTCAAGGAAATATTCTGGAGAAAATTATCATAGATACAGTGACTGCAATGTTTAGTAATAAAACAAGCAAAAATCAGTTTTGGGAGCTCTTTTAATTAAAGGTTATTAACATTAATTTAAAAGGTACAAAGGAAGCATTGTTAATTCATCAATTACTCAGAAGTAACATTTTCAATTTAAAGTCTCATTTACATCATTGATTTTCAATAGAATTATCAACCAAAGGTTCACTCTTAAATATTTCAATTCATTATTTCATTTGTATAATTAAAATATGAATAAAATATTGGATGACTAATATTCTTTTCTATGTTTCTCATTTATTGTTCTGTTAAATTGCCTAATCAGATTGATTTTGCTGCAATCAAAATCAGTAATTTTTAACATAATTACTCTCGAACGTAATAAGCACAGAAATAATATGCTTGTTAATTTCTTTTCTTTTTAATATTCATTTTTGTTTCATATCAAGTGAATAAAATTATGATTTCTACTTTCTAACTTTTGTACTTGAAATATTCATAGGAATTACATTTATTTGAAGAGACCAAAGTTGACTTCCATATGAATAGCAATGACAGTGGAATATACAAGGTTTATAAATAACCTATGCTGTATGAGAGCAGCAGAGAATCATAATGTTTGCAAATAGTAGCATGAAGCATGTCATATCTATAGAAGTCAGCTTAAGGGGGAATATTTTAATGCAACTTCTTTTCTTTCTTATTATGGTCTCTTTATATATATATATACATTTTTTTTGTATACTGTTTTTGTTTATTTTAAATCTAGGTAGAAGTATGAAAAATATGTTCTTCATAAATAGATAGGCATCTTCAGAATAAATCAAAAGAATTCAGATTCATTATAGAGATCAATATGTAAAAATTTGAAAAAAAAAAAAACAAATCCCACACTAACACAATATATCCACACCCACAGAGACATGAAGGAATGTTGAAAAGTTCTTAGCTCAATCAATATTTAACTTTTTCTTTAGAAATTTTGAGCAAAGTTTGTTGAACATCTGGATGGATATAAAGAATAACCATAACAATTAATGACCTCTTAGTTAGAATAAGAACTTTCTGACACACACACACACACACACACACACACACACACACACACACACACACACACACACATTATTCATTAAATTTAAGTAAAGGAAAAAGCATAACAAAATGTATTTTCTGTGTATCAGACTATTAGATACTGGTTTATTATATTTATGAGGGTCATTCAATAAATAAGGGGAATTTTGCCTGAGGAGAGGACAATAGGACGCACTGTTTCAAGAAAATAAATTGTGATGGGTCCTTTTATGTCCCAGAAAACTGTCAGCATCACCTTTACTAGCCACTGCAATAGGAGCTTTTTCTTTCCCAAATAGTGTTTCCACTTAATGGAGTGTCTTTTTGACTTACACTCATAATAGTAAACCCTTATTTAACTCATTTGTAAAGATTCTTTGATTAAAACACACTTCTCCATACACATCACACATTCTTTTGTAAATTTCATATGGTTTGTATTTCTTAGCCACCAAAACTTTCTCAAAATAGATCCAACCCATTAATATGATGATAATTTATAACTGAGATGAGAAACTTTAAAAAAAAAAATTGCATATCCTGGAAGCTTACATGAAAATAATAAAAAAAAACAACATTGATTTGATGTCTCTAGCTCAAAGGATGTATTTTTTACAAGATGTGTTCTAAATGACTGCCATTGCACTTGTCTCAGTGATAAATCATTACTATACTTATGGGTTGCATCTATTTGGAGACATTTTGTATATTAGAATTACGGGCACAGTAAGTCCATTGTAAAAAGCATATGAAACTTAAGAGACTGACTTATTGTACCTATAAGTCTAATATTTATTGGTCTGCTATAATAGCATTAAGAACTCTTTTCATACAAATTATTTTCTTATCTACTGTTATATATATATATATATATGAAAATGTATACTGATGAAAATACACAAGATCTTCAAAGGATGATTTTACTTGAAGAAATATTTGCTAGTTTCAAATTTCAAATGTTTCAGTTTTTAGACCTTCATCAGGGTGTTTTAAGTTATTAACTGAAATGAAAAAGATGAGAGTTTTAAGATATTGAATTTCCATTGGTAACGTTCAGTTTTAAATTTGTGTGATGTAATTAGTCTTCCAAAATTCATTTAATAAAAAAATTCCATATTTTATCAATCAATCTATCTATTTATATATATATATATATATATATATATATGTATATATATTATCTAAAATAATTACACTTCATCATTTATATATATTTAGAAAGATAGATAAACAGAAACTTGGGTTAAACAAACTGATATTTCTATTTAATTTGACAATCTGTTTATCTATCGATTGAAAGTAGGTTAACACTGATAAAGACAAATATATATATTCTGAAATGTTTATAATCATTAGATATGAACTAGATAATATAAATATTAAGTTAGATGTGACATGGATTTTTAATGTAAATTTTTGAATGCTAATTACATCACACAAATTTGAAATAGAATATTTCAAAACTTTCTCACATCTGTTTTGTTTCATTTGATAACTTTGATGCCATGATGAAAATCAAAAACGGAAACATCTAACGTTGGCAAATATTTCTTTGAATAAAATCATCCTCTGAAGACTTTGTGTTTTTTTTTTTTATTATTTCTGTACATTTTTATACAGTCAGATTTATTTCCAATTTTCCCCGGATATATATAACTGGATGCTCAGAACACATAGATTCCTAATTATTTCCACAAGCATTACAATAAACACAAGGAGTACAATAATATCATTGAATAGAGTCAATTTTTGACTATAAATTATTTAATTTCCACATCATGATTTGCATTGGTTATGCATTTTCAGCAGTGATAAATAGGAATTTGCATGCTACACTAATAATGTAACTGCTACAAAAGATTTGGTCTAGTTTGGTGGTGTTTTATGGGATATCAACCCTTTGTGGATTATTTTATGCCAGATTATATATATATGATTTGTAAATGTAAAGTTTGTAGGTAATATAATTTTTAAATGAGCCAGTTAAATAGTTTCAAGTATAGCTATCTAACTAATAATTCAATTTAATTTTTATCATTTGTTTATACACAGATAAATGGTTTCAAACATGGTTATCTAAGACTAATAATTCTATGTAATAATAGTTTGTTTGTACATAGCTCAATGGTATGAATAATTCTATTTAGTATAAATCACTTTCATTTTACTAAGGTTTATGAGGATCTGCTTATCAACTGTATTAAACCTCAAATTGAGAAAATTCTTTGGAAAAATCTGAAGTTTTCAAAAAAATCAATTGATAAATTCTGACAATCAAATCATCGAAGAAGTACATACAAAAAATTTCAAGGCAACACTGTTATTCATAGATTTCTCCAACACAGATAGAAGATGAAGCAAATACTACGAGCATATGGTATCCCTAAGGAAACTGTTACTATTATAATGAAGCTTTATAAAAACACAAAAGCAATGGTTCACTCACCTGATGGAGACACAGACTTCAAATGTCAATAAATCTAGTTAAAAAATGGCTTTATACTAAAAAAAAGCAAGAAGACAATGATATCCTGCTCAAACTATAACAAAAGGTTGACTCTCCAGATGATCTAATACTTCTTGCAAATATACCTGCCCAAGCTGAATCCCAATACAATACAATAAAACAGGATTTTTTTCCAAGCTGTGATTGTGTCAGAACTACCATATGGATGCACCACATGGACGCTAATAATATGCATGGAGAAAATAGTAGATGGGAACTACAAAAGAATATTATGTGTTGTTGTGAACAAAGCAACACCTCACAAAACAGCAGTTGTATGACCACTTACCTTCCATCTCAAAAACCATTCTAGTAAAATGAAAAAGACATTTGGGACACTATAGAGAAACAAATGCAAACTTATAAGCAACATTCGTCTAAGGACCTTGACATGTATATGTGACAGTGTTGGCTGACCAGCACTGAACAGACAGTGGATGTAATTTAGAGGACCTGCTGAGAGAAATGGATAATAGGGATTGATGAAGAGAGAGAGGCAGGGAAATTAGTAATGTCAGCATGATGATAATGATTAATCATTTGTTTGCACATAGTTAAATGGTTTCAAGTATAGTATATGATTAAATAGTTCTATTCAACTGATAGATGGAACCTAAACTGGTACTACAATTCAGGGTCTGAGTAGACCAGGGAGTAATGGCAATGAAGGGATACTTCACATTCTCCAAAGCTCCAGGACTGAAGCCTCACCATCAGATGCCATTTAGTGTCATGTCCAGGATATTCGTTGGTCAGGGTTTTACTCTTCTGAAGAGATACAGTTGTCATATTCTACAGCCTCAGTCAATTGGGTTGCAGATTTTGGTAGTGTCGCAGGAGAGATTAAACCTTCCTGCCAATAATCCATCATTTTTTTGCCTTGATAATACCCTAGTAGCAGGTTGGCAAAATTACATATCATGTGAATGTAGAGGTGTAATATTTGATTCCTCAATGCAGAAATAAGTGTCTCAATCAGTTCATCTCCACAAATTGAGCCAATGAAAGATGGACTACAGGAACAACATTTTCCAAAAAGATGATGCTTTTACCACTTGCTGAGAATTTTGACAGTTTTTTTCATAAGTATGACCTTTTTTCATGACTGGAAAAAATGCAGTGGTGGTGATTATATGTAAATATAGTATTTTGTTGCTGAAAACTTGCTCTATTCATGGGGGTGATTGTATTTATTACTGTTTCCATTAAAATGAATGAGGAATTATTTTCAGTGCCCTTGTTATGTGCACAAGCAAAACCAATAACAACTTTACAAGTGAGTTTCACTGGAGTGACCCATACATCCAGTTTTGTGCCATAATTAAACAAGATTTAGTAAATGACAATTAAATCAATAGGTCCATGGTGTAAAGAGGAAAAGAAGCATTTATTATACCCAATAAATATTTCTTATATAATCTCTTAATTTTTAATATATTTTATATCATACTTCTCTATTGTCAACATAGATTGAACATTTTGCAATGAAAATTTCAGATCAAAATTTAGTTAATAATGTGATAGGCCATGGAATTTTTGATCCACCTTTTTTGTATGTAGGTACACAAAATTTCACTTAAACATATATACAATAAAGAGGCAATCATGGCGTAGCAGTTATCATAATAGGAAATGGACTTGAGGACTTGAGTTCAAACCTGAACAAGGCTGTTTGCATTTCATATAGCAATAATAATCAGCAGAAAGAAATGATTCCAATTATTTTCCTCTCTGCTATGGGTAAAATAATGGAGTAGACTGAGCTCTTTAACCTTGATAGAGCAAGCAGTCTAGAAGGAAACTCTGAATTCAAACCAGTCGTGTTCCACTAAAGAATTGACCTTGTATCATATCCTTCACATGGCAGAGGAGTTTGGTAAAGAACATCAAGGATTCTCTTGATGCTTAGTCTAATTAAGAGAAAATTTGTGTATTCACAATAATCAAAACACCATTTCTTGATGGCTGATTGAAATTCTAATCAGCTATAATAAAAAGCAATTGAAATTAAGATCAAAGGGGAAACTTGTCAAAAGTCAGTTGTTGACAATGTTTCATCTAATGAAGAAATTCAAGTTAATATCAACTCTAATACTACTTTTGTGCAATAACAAATTCAGATCCAAATGATTAAAGAGTATATATCAGTCAAATCTAGAGACTTTGTAGCTCAAATTTTAGAACAACTATAATGGAACTTCCTGGGGTAAAACAGATATAGGTTTGAGTTTCACCAAAAACTTTTATTCAAATTTCTGATCCATATTGCTTACTAATGGTTGTAGACTGGTTTGATTTGGTTTCTTTGTTTAATCTTATATCAAAATTCGTGGGTTATTTAATACCAAAGGTATCTTTGTAAAAGAACAACAGTGATACTATTTAGTGCATAACTTGGTGGTGAGGATAAGGAGGTTCATAGTCCAAAACTAAAATGTAATAGCACTACTAGACTTCAAACTTGCTTACTTGGAGGCCACAGTCCAACATTTTAGCCATAACGCCACTGAGACTCGGCCCAGATGTAAACTGATGTGAGAAAAAGATGAAAGGAGCACTCGTAAAAAAATTAATGAAAAATAAAATCATAAAGATAGTGCCCTCAAACATTGATGACTAGGCGTTTATTAAATCTAAAACACAGTTTGTATTTGGTCATTCAATGTTTTATAAGTACTAATTTATTCAAAAATTTGTGAACACAGAATTTAATTAAATAAAATAACAAATGTCTCATTCAAGATTGTTTTTTTTGTCAAATCACTTTTAAATTTTCGCTTTGGTGAACACTGAGAAGATATTTTGAGAGAATGAAAATCTAAGTTATTGCTAATTGTCATGATTATTATTGGATTTCTTCAGATCAAATCTCTCACTTTCTTTCAGTTTTCATTGTAACTTCATCACTTCATAAATGTGACCAAATGTATGTAGATTTATATGTATTGATGGTTGTAGGTAGAAGATAAAACTGCAACAGCCTAAATATGCATTTTCATGTAATCAAGATTAAACATACAAATAATATAATTGGAGGTGTGCTTAGTGTAATGGGTATTGTCATAGAAAATGAAATCAATGATCCAAGTTCAAATCCTGGCAGCTGTGTTTCACTTTATGCTAATGCTCTTTGGAGAGGCATGGATACACCTGTTCTCTCTCCAGCTATAGGTAAATAGTAAGGCAGACTGGGTTCTTTTACCTTGGTTTGTCAACCAATCTAGGAGAAAAAAAAATTCTGAATTTAAACCAGCTTTAGTTTGATTAAAAAATGAACCTGTGTTGCATCCTCTCTGTGAATAGATAATGATTGTATGAACACTATCAAACTCCATATAAATGCTGTACAGCCAGTTGAGTTATTTTCACATACCTGCTTTCTCATAGATAGCAGTATGCCACATTTAAAAAAAAATATGTACATGGACTGATCTATATAAGTGCTAATTTACTGTTGTCTAGTTCAACTGTATGCTTGACCCTAACCATCCTGAGCTCTTCACACCTGTGGCACCCCAACACTGGAAAGTCAGAATTCAATACATGTTTCAATTTACCCAAAATTAAACATAAAGCTGGATTTCAGTAAATGAAAAATATTCAGATCAATATGTGTATTGGTTTAAAAAAATGAGTGTATCAACAGTACTCACTTATTATTATTGCCATCACTCTATATCCTCCTTGGATGTTAACACAGGTATGTATTCTCACCTGTTCATGGTCATATAGTTGGTCAATTACCCTCCCACACTACTTTTTAATCTGTACATCTACATGGAATAATTAACTGTAAACCTGCTAATCTGTTTCAATAAATTGAAACACATATTCAAGGTTTTTAAATTTATTTTCAATTGATACTATCTAACCTGAGGGTCAGCCATATGAAATTCTAAGTTGTGAGATTTTATTCTATTTTATCTTATTGCTGAATATATATAGCAGGGGAGTAAAAAAAATCAGACCTGTGGCTCAGCTCTATTTGACCCATGATTTAATTTTGTCTCTAAAAATTTTGATTATCATTTTTTAATTTTAAAATATTCGAAAAATATACATCTGAAAACTATACATCTTTAATCTGTGGGTGTATACAAAAAATGTAATAAAAAACAGAATAAAATTTACAAAATAAAATAAGTAAAAATAAAAATAAAGAATTTTCCAATAACGCAAGAGATTTCGGTCCCAAATTTACAGTCAAGATTCATGCTCTCCTTTTGTATTTTTCTTCTGTTTTTTCTTTTCATTTGTTAACTTCGCTCAAGGATGAAAATTTTCCTCAAAAGCTCCTATAATTCAGAGTAATGAAATTAACATGCAAGCACCCCAATTCAATGATACATTGACTTAAATTGTTATCATTTTACCAACATGTGAAACAACATATACACCTCAAGACTATAGACACTTAATGATTGATGGTTAAATATATATTTGGATATTTATCTTCATTTTCACTTTAAGGGCTTTTACTTAGAAGGACTGTATGTATACCATATGGACGAATTTTTCTCACACATTACTACACTTACATTGGTAACACTTCACATTCTTTATTTTCTTTATTATCAATAAAGTTGTTATAATATATATTGATGCCTTTGTCTACATTATGAATAGTGTTTTTTTTTTAGATAATAACCATTTTTATTCTTCAATACAACTTGGAAAGATAAATGATTTTGTCACCCCTGGTATACAGTGTATCCGTTTGTACATGTGTAAATATCTATATATATGCTGTTTGAAGATTTGTGCTTGTATTTTTACCTGAACATTAAAATGTTCGTGTGTATGATACATGAACAAGAAACAAAATACTATTTTCACAATAAATCAATTTTAAAAGGAAATAACAGATTTAAAATGACACATAGATTATGCTTTATTGATAATAAATTCTCATATAATTATCGTATTTTATAATGATTGTCATGCTACCTTTCAATTTTCTAAGCTTATATCTCCTGCTGTCACAATTTAGCCAACTTTTTCCACTGATGCGGTTGTATAAATATACCCAATGATCATTTCTGTTGTGCATAAACAATTGGAAACAATAAGAAATAGTGAAGTAGAAGAATTATTTCTTTCTTTTTATTGCTTTAATTACTCCACTGAATGGAGAACATTTAAGATATGTTTTCAGCATTCAGCATGAAATCAACTATAAAGATTGCTGTAATTTAGATATGAAAGAACCTGCTGAAATGGCTACATGGGTACAACAACAACAAGATGACAAAATTGAGAATTTGAAAAATTTAAATTTCAAGTGGTATTGTTAAATCAAAATGATTATAAAATGAACAGAACTATATTCATTCATTTTTTAAGTAAATTTTATCATCAAATAGTAAAAATTAATTTTGATTGAATGTTGATTTTTTATGAAAAATGAGGTAAAAGATAAAACAAGGTAATATTTTTGGTTTGGTTTGGTTTGGTTTGGTTTCTTTGTTTAATGGCATATCAACTCTTTTTAGGTTATTTAATGCCAAAGCCATTCTCCTAGAAGAACAGTAGTAGTACTATTTAACCCATAGCTGGGAGGATAAGGGAGTTCATACCTTTCCCAAGGGTATTTGCCCAAAAGTGAACATAATAGCATGACTGGAGTACGAACTCGCGTACTACGATTCCGCAGTCCATCGCTTTAACCATTACACCACGAGGACACCCCCGGTAATACTTTTGGAAATATTACAGAGTATTTGAAATTCAAAGTTAGAGTAAGAATGGAATGACTAGGGAATTTTGTGTTAGGTGGGGAAATTGTGAGGAAAGGGTGGAGGGTTAAATGAATGAATGAAAACAAAAACACTAGAAAACGCACGTCTATCTCTATAAAAGACGTAAGATTTAGAGCTTCCCCATTCCACCTTAGAATTGACTTGCATTACTGTAAGAAATCCAAAAAGAAAAACAAAATCTGTTTCTGCTGTTTGAACTGGTCAACTTATGGGTTATTTATCCATTGTATTTTTACTATACTGCTATTTTAAAAGCATGATAGATTTTATGTGTAAAATCATTGCTAATATTCTGTATTTTAAATGTAAAAGACTATTAATGTAAATCCAAGATACAGCTGAACCATGAAAAATGAGGTAAAAGATTTTAATTCTTTTGGAAATACTGCAGAGTGTTTGAAAACCTAAGTTAGTGTAAAAATAGAATGACTTTAAGATTGCAATGAACCATAAATAAGTACTCTCCAATGAATTTTTAAAATAATTTAACGGTGGACTTGATACAAGCACGGGGGAGGGAGGAAAGGATTTTTTAAAGATATACCTCAGAAGCCACGGGAAGCAAAGTGGTGGATGTAAAGGTGGATGAACCCAATGACGGGTCAACAGCATGCCTCACCAGGTGCTGGGCAGACAAATCCCACGGGACAATGGCCAGGATCAAATTGTTCAATTGAGAAACTACTGCTGCTCATCTTTTAGGGTGGTTTCTATGGATGAGAATAAAACACAGCCATCGAAAGATTACCATGACTCATATCCAAACCACATTGCCCTAGGGGCGTGTCCTGCTGAGGCTGGAGCTCTGGCCCAAGTGTTCAAAAAATCAGTTATAGAACTCAAACTAAAACAAAAATTACTAAAATGTAAAAGCACAATACAAATAGCAACATTCAATGTTAGAACTTTAAATAGAATAGGCCAACTACCTGAGTTGACAGCTTCTGTGACAGGTCATAACAGACATAATCAGTGTACAAGAACACACATACCTTCATAGTAAAGATATGAAATACCACGATACTGGCAATGGATGGACGTTTGTCTTGGAATATGAATGAAAAACTCTGTCAATGTCACAATGGGGGTGTAGGTATGCTTATCAGTCTATGGACCCTAAAATCACTAAATAGCATCAAGAAAATACAACCGAGGATGATGGTAGCCACATTTAATGGCAACCCCAGCATATCATCTCCTGCTACAGCCCTACCAATACTAGTGATGAAACGGACCTCATCACCTTCTATAACGAGCTATCCTCCCTTGTTTTTAGCATCCCAAAACACAATGTTCTCATCATTGGTGGAGACATGAATGCACAAATCGGTAAAAATGTTAACACAAATTCAGCTTACACAACTTGTCAAACAGAAATGAGAAACATCTAACAGATTTCACGCTAGAAAATAGATTAACATGCCTTAATACTAAATTTCAGAAAAGAAAGGGAAAACTATAGACCTACACCTACACAAATAACACTAAAGCACAGATAGACTACATCCTCATAAATGAAAAATGGAATAATAGTGCATTGAATTGCAAGGCATATTCCTCTTTCAAGGGTGTGACCTCCAATCACTGAATTGTCATGCCAAAGATACAACTGAGCCTATGAAGGAATGCGGCCCAAACAACCACAACTGTGCACTATGACTGGTCCCTGCTTTACAATAAGGATATTAGAGATAAATACAAGTTAACACTAAGAAACAAATTCGATGCACTTCAGGAGATATCAGAAACACCTACTCTGAATGATGAATATGAGAACTCCGTCAATGCCCACTGAGAAGTGGCAGCAGAATGCAAACCAATTAAACAAAGAGCTAAAACTAGAGTCCCATGGGAGACATTACTGGTTAGTAAAAAGTGTGCAGATGTAAAAACTGCTTCCCTATGCAATAAGAGGAACCCAACCAATATCAATGCTCAGAAACTTAAGGCACAAAATGAACTAACAAACGTATTCCTAAAAGAACAAACAGAATACATCCAAAATCAGATCAATAAGATTACAGTCTTGGCTGACGATAGACAATCTAGGATAACATGGCAGATGGTAAACAAAATGAACAGAAGCAAGAGTACTGCGAGAACTAAACTGAAAGCTATCCGAACAGATGAATGAATATACCTGTGGAAACAACATTTTGAGAATTTACTCGGAAAACCTCCGAAAGTTATGGATGAACCAATCACAAAAAGTATTAGTAATCAACTAGACATCAAACTAGGACAGTTTACGCAAGAAGAACTTGACTCGGGAAAGCAGCAGGGCTTCATGAAATACCTCCAGAAGTATGGAAGACAAGGGAATTGATGACATATTGCTCTGATACTGTAACATCATATATAACCAGAATACAATACACAGATAGACAAAGAGCTGCATCCTCCCTTTCCCCAAAAGGGTAACCTTGGAATAGCCAAGAACTACCGAGATATAACCCTTACATCCATAGCAGCCAAAATCTACAATGCTCTATGACACAACTGCATAGAACTGAAAATTGAGAAAATACTTAGGGAGAACCAAAATGGCTTTCAGAGTAACTGATCCACAACATCACAAATTTTGACTATTGATCGAATTCTAGGAGGTGTTCGTGCAAAAAATCTAGAGGCCACACTATTATTTGTCAACTTCTCCAAGGCATTTGACTCCATACACAGAGGGAAGATGGAGCAAATACTTCTCGCCTATGGCCTCCTCAAAGCAAAGAAACTATCACAGCCATAATGATGCTATATAAAAAACATGAAAGTAAAAATCCATTCACCAGATGGAGACACCAACTACTTTGACATTGTTGCAGGTGTGCTGCAAGGAGATACATTAGCCCCATACCTGTTTATTATCTGCCTAGACTACATGCTTAGAATGTCTATAGATTTAATAAAAGAAAATGGTTTCAAGTTAGCAAAGGAAAGAAGCAGAAGATACTCTGTACAAACTATTACAGATGTGGACTACACCAATGACATAGTGCTTCTAGTAAATTCACCCACCCAAGCTGAATCCCTATTACATAGTCTGGAACAAGCAGCAGGTGGCATAGGCCTCCATGTCAATCCAGACAAAACAGAATACATATACTTTAATCAAAGAGGCTACATCTCCACGCTAAAAGGTGGTCCTCTGAAACTAGTGGATAAATTCATCTACCTCCGAACAAGCATTTCATCAACTGAGAATGACATCAACATGCGACTAGCAAAGGCATAAACAGCTATCAATAGGCTGTCAGTCATATGGAAGTCAGACCTGACTGATAAAATAAAACGCAGTTTTTTCCAAGCAGCGGTTGTGTCTACTGTTATATGGATGCCCCACATGGACGCTAACTAAACGTGTGGAGAAAAAGCTTGATGGCAATTACACAAGAATGCTGCAAGCTGTATTGAACAAGTCTTGGAGGCAATACCCCATAAAGCAGCAGCTCTATGGTCACCTACCAGCCATCACAAAAACTATCCAAGTTAGATGAACCAGACATGCAGGACACTGCTGGAGAAGTAAGGATGAACTAATAAGCAATGTACTCTTGTGGACCCCTTCATATGGATGAGCAAAGGTTGGACGACCAGCTAGAACCCATATACAACAGCTCTGTGATGATACAGGATGTAGCCTGAAAGACCTTCCGGGAGCAATGGACTATGGAGATGGGTGGTGAGAGAGGGTCAGGGAAATCCATGTTAGCAGTACAGCATGATAATGATGATGAATTTTGATCATTTTGAACAATTATATTAAATTCATTTTTTTAAAATATGATTACAAGAGATTAGAAGCCTAAATCAAACCTTTTAAACTCTTCCATTACTCTTTTCCCATTCTCTATCAGCACCAGAGCCAATCTTAAGTCAAATGAACCAATAGCTCATAATTAGGCCCTGCACTAGATTATAATCTATTCTTGGCTCATGAAGTACACACAACAGCACATTGCAATATATGTATATGTTCCCAATAGGACTCTGCACTTCGAAAGGCTGACCCTGATTAGCACCTTATTTTTGAGATGAAACTGTGTCACGCATTAATTTTGTTCGTGAAGTGAAAGTATGAATCTAATTATTCTCCCTCCAACTATGGGTAAATAGTAAGGCAGACAAGGTTCTTCAGCCTTGGTGAGGCAACTAGTCTAGGAGAAGAAAAACTCTGAATTCACACCTGTTAAACTCCACTTAAAAATTGACCTTGTGTCATATCCTGCCTGAGCAGGGTTGGTAAGTGAAAGTCCTTGAAACCATAAGAACATGCAAATATATTTAAGTCAAACAGAAATCTAAAAAACAACAAATAAGACATTTATTATGTTTATAATTCTTGTTGTTAACTAAGCTTTGCTCAATCTAACACTCACACCTTAGGTTGCTTATTGTACCAGCAGTTAATAAGTTGTTACATATTTCAGTGCTGAGCAGGCTCATAGCTACTTAACTTTGAGAATCAGGTAGATGCTGGTGTTTTTAGAATGACACATTTGGAAGTCATATCTATAATGCAATTTTATTGTATTTTTTTAGGAGAAAGACTAAAAAACAATGTACTAAGTGTGTTAACTTACAGGATGAATGTATGTAATAACAAGTAGGTTTCATGGTTGAAGGTCATTCTTGGTCAGAACACAAACTTTTCACTTTCCCCCACATACAATCACTAACAATAATATTTAACAAGAGAAATGATCCCTAAAT
Organism: Sepioteuthis lessoniana; assembly: GCA_963585895.1. Lineage (NCBI taxonomy): Eukaryota > Metazoa > Mollusca > Cephalopoda > Myopsida > Loliginidae > Sepioteuthis > Sepioteuthis lessoniana. Next base: position 51,773,777 of record OY757920.1, on the reverse strand, counting down.
TACCAAATCATAAGGGATTATAAAAAAAATGTTAATACTTTATATTTGTGTGAACTCATTTATTCTATAAAAATTATTATAAATACAGAGAATCATATAAATATAGTATTATTAGTAAAAGTTTTAGTAATGATAATTATGATAAGGATCAATACTATAATGATGATAATTAAGATAATGATCAGATTTTTCTAAGTTACCATAACATGGAATTAATAATGTATTATTACAATATTTTTGTTAGCAAAATAGTTTTAAAATGCTCTAACTTAGAAAATAAAGCAATTTTAAATCCAATTTGCAACTTATTAATAGTATGGGATTTTTATTTAATATTCATCTTATTATCATATGTATTTATTCAATTCCTTTGCCACAAGTAAGACATGACACAATATTAATTTTTTAGTAGAGTACAGCTGGTTTGAATTCAGATTATTCCTTCTTCTAGTCTAGTTGCTTTACCATAGCAAAAGAACACAGTCTGTCCAACTACTTACCCATAGCTGGAAAAAGAACAAATGGATTCTTGCCTTTTCTAAGGGCATTAGTGCAAAGAGAAACAAAGAGCTTTTTCCAAGTATTTGAACTTGGGTCATTGATTCTATTTCTTTTGATGACAGCCTTTATACCAAGTACACCCCAATCACTCAGTTTATTATAATTTCTCAAGGGAGATACAGATTATTTGTACTTATTTTGTTGCAGTTAAAGTCTACATAAATTATATAAACAAGATGCGACTTGATATCAGGCTATACAGCCACAAAAAGTGTTCAAATAAATAAGTGCTAAAAAACTAATTATTCATTGAAATGTATTATCAATACTAAGGCAATATTATTCATTTACCAAGATTCTGTATTTTATAATATCTAGCTGTGTCTAAAAAGCAACTAGTGACTAGTGACTCACAAAATGTAACCGTTTGAAAAACCTCTAAGGAAAACAAAACCAAAAGCTTTGTAGTTAAGGAAACAGTGTTGTTGATTTGAATCTATCACACAAAATGAACAGTCCATTTTGTTTGTTTCCTTCTTTAGATCACCATATGTTCACTCTCACTATAATCAGTTGCTTCAAGAATTACTGGGTACCTCAATAAGTTATCGAATGATAATAACACTTATTCACATTAATCAATTCTTACTCTGTATTCTTTTGATTCTTTGAATTTTTATTCAATCTATATTTTGATTCTTGGTAGAAGTGTGGAGTACATGGATACTACACTCTGATCCTAAACAAGAGTACCAATTTGAACGTAATTTCAGTCATTTTAGCGGTATCCTGCTCGTGTGTGTGAATGAATAAATAAATACATATATGCAATATGTAATGCTAACTCCTTATCTAAAAATAACAGGCATAAGAGAATTACTGATATCATTTTTTGAATTTCTTAAATAAACTTCTTTAAATTAATAATTATTGAATAATGACTTGATTCCCCCTCAAGAGATGATCATCAATCTATTATTATTTCTTTCCTTCTTTAGATTTCTAGAAGCTAGTCATCACGATGATCAGTTGCCAAAAGAACCACAAGGTACCTTGACAAGTAAACTGTTGATAATAAATGAGCTATTCACTATGGTGTGAAATTAATTAATTCTTGTTTTCTGAGGTTTTATTTTTGTGATGTTTTTGCTTCTCTTTTTCTTAGGCAGAGAACTAAAAACAAAATTATGAACACTCACTTTATAAGACAAAGTTTTTTTTAATAGAATGTCAGTAAAAAAACAATTATTTACAGTTCTCTTTACTTGTGAGATGTCTTAAAATAACCCAAAAATGAACTGTGAACATAGAAATATGTTTTATGGTCAAAATAAACAATGTTTATCTCATGTGGCAAATTTCACTGGAAAATTATTTGTAAATTTGACTTGATCTACAGGTGGCTGACCTGAATGTTTCAAAACAGAAAACTTCAATAACATCCATTTATCAATGATTTTTAAAAAATTTTTTAGAGAGTACATTTCTATCACTCATTCAGAGGAAAAATTGGTTTTTGTCAGACTGTCATAAATTTGTCCATGAAAATGTATTCTTTTCAAAAAGTCTCTCTTTCATGACAGTTACTTGTGACTCCAAATTGCACTAATGACACCTTGTCATCTTTCAGTCAGCTTGTGTTTTTTTTCTCCCAGCATGTATTCTGTTCCTAAAAACATCAAAGATTGGCTTTTACTTTCATTTATAGACACACTTTCAGTTAAATGCCTTTCTTTGGCACTTTTTCATTCTTTTAATCTCTCTTTCACTCAGTGTGTGCATATATATATATATAGATATATATATATATATATATATATAAAGGGAAGGTGAAAAGAGCAAAATGATTATCATCAAGGAAAATGCAATTGGTAAGGCAAGTTCAAAATCTGAACGAGACAGTGTTTCACTTTCCATTAAGACCTGTGCAAATGCATCTCTTCTCACTTCCAGCAAATTGTGCTCTTTAGTGATGATATAAAAACCAGTCTTGTAAAGAGAAAACTGAATGTAAATCTACTTGTAGTACATCATGGACCATTGTGGCAGACTAAGTTTCATTATTCACCATGTCTTGCAAACCTTATGGGGTTCTCTTGTAATGTCTTTTTATTTGACCAATGAAATAATATTCCTCTTTTTTTAATTTCACTTTCTTTTCATCACAATTCTCAAACCACAGCCATTAGTAGGCAAAAAGTAAATTAAAAATATACTGTTGTCAGTTAATTGGTTAGTTGGTTGGTTTTTACAGCATATCAACCCTTGTAGGTTATCTAAAGCTACATCCTGTTTATGTATATCAAATATATTTATAAATGAATAGAATGGAGGTAACATTTTTAAACAAGCCAGAGTTCATTTGTTTATACACAGATAGTTTCAAGTAGTGCTATCTAACACTAATAATTTTATTTAGTATCAATCGTTACACATCGTTAAATGGTTTCAAGTATTCCTATCAAACACAAATAATCATATTCAGTATTAATCATTAAGTGGTTTCAAGTATTGCTATCTAACAATAATAATCTATTTAATATAAATCATTTGTTTGCACTTAGTCAAATGGTTCCAAGTATTGCCAACACTAATAGTTTTATTTGCACACAGTTAAATGGTTTCAAGTATTTGTATTTAATACTAATAATTTTATTCAACATTACTTATTCATTCGTACATAGTTAAAAGGTTTCATGTATTGCTATGTAACACTATCAATTCAATTTAACACAAGTCATTTCTTTGTCCTCAGTTAAAGGTTAATCAGTTCTATTTGACCTATAGATGGGACCCTAACAGGTACTACCATTCTAAGTCATAAGTAACCTGGGAGTAATGGCAGTGAAGTGGTACTCTACATTCCCTAAAGCTTCAGAACTGGATCCTTACCATCAGATGGTTTAGTGCCATATCCAGGACATATTGTTGGAAGGGGAATTAACCCTTCTGCAGAGGTCCAGTCAGTGTATTCTACAACCCCAGTTGACTTGGCTTATATTAATGTAAAAGATGTATAGAAAAAAAAAGAATAGCTCAATGGTTAGATTTGAATGACTGAAGGCTCCATGACCTAATCAGTAAGGCAAGCCATTGGATCAGGATAAACTTCCGAAATAAAAAAGTTTAAGATCCTTCAGATGATAACTTTTTATTTTTACTCTGCATTGCTTAGTTAAGGACATATAATAATGGTCTAAGATTTGTGATAAAAAGCAGCTGAAATTAAGATGAAAGAAATACAAGTGAAAAAGTCAACAGAATGAAAGTCATTAACTCCCTCAAGACAGAAAAATAAATAGTTATGTTTGTTCGTATCACAAAACTGATATCCTAAAGATTATCATCAGTGTAGAAGGATAAAAAAGTATGGTGTCTGAAATTTAATTTTTCTTTTTAATCTTAAAATTCAAATGAAGATGTGTGTATAGTTATATAATAAAGTAATGATGTTAACACATCTTACATCACAGCTTAAGTCTTGTGAAACACTTAATTGTGAATGTGTAACTGTACTATATTTACCTGACCTAGTTCTGTGCAACTTTGTTTTTTTGCCTAAACTGAAAAGAGACAGATTTATGTTTCTCCCAAGGTGCAAAGGGAAATCAAAGAGCCTTGTTAAGAATTTGAACTTGGCTCACTGAGGTCATTTTCTTTTCATGAAACTATACAACAGTTTTGTGAATGAGGCAGTCGTGTAATTCTCACAGGTACCAGTGGTCAGTATTCAAGTACAAATAAAAACCATGATTTTGTATTCTGATCTTTTTGATAGACCTACCCCATTTGAAAAATTGGGAATTTTTTCCTTTATTATGTATTCAGGTAAATCAAGTTCAGGTTATACTCTAATATAGTCATCTCATGAAACAGATACTCTTACAATTCTGAATTTTTATATTTTTCAGTATTAATCAGATTATATGATATTGATGGTTTTTATAAGAGTTCATGCCTGTATCTGCTTTAAAATGACTGAATAGTTCATAATGATACCAGCAGATCATACTGAAAAAATTACATAGGTTATAAATCTGTACACTGAAATATTTTGTGTATGTGTGTATTACAGGTTTTATACTTTCTCAATTTCTATGAAAGGGAAGCTATACTGCTATCTTGAATAGTCAGTTAACGAATAGATATTGTTTGATTAGAACTCTAAAAATTTAATAAATTACTGAGTGAATAGAATTAAAGGATGAACTGGATAGTAAACAGTATCATTTATCATCTTTATTGCTATATCAACATAAAGTCAGTACTGTTGCAAGTAAATAATAATGCACGTTCACTTGCCAACATATTCATGCACACACACACACACACACACACAAATATATATATATGTGTGTGCGTGTTTGTGTACACATTCACATATATTGAATGTAGATTTGATGAAAACATTTCACAAGGGCAAAATGTAGCCTTTTCACATGTTTTTAACTTCTATTTTAGCTTCTTTTCTCTCTTTTTTTATAACTGAATTTGAAATTTATTCAAAAGCTTCATTAATATTCAGCATGACTAAAAAAATGTTTAACTTTTCAAAATTTTGTATTCCCTTATCTAGAAAACATATTTACTTATACACTATGCTTCTGCTTCAAAAAGAGATTTGTTAAGGGGAGGCAAAAAAACAATTTTAATATATTTCATCTTATTTTATAGGCTGTTATGCATTGCACCAATGCAATGAATGCTGGGTAAGATGTTTCTTTAAGAAAAATTTACAAGTCCTACTGGCTGGCAGATATGGTGTGTCAGAATTATAAGCAAAGAAAATTTATTAAAAAAAACTTAGAAACAGAAGTTTTTGAAATATAAATCATATAAAATTTATTAAATTACTCTTACTTGTTTAAAGTTGCATAACTGAAAAATCATAAAATCAGTTAAAGGGAACAGTGGAGGACCTCCATTTGTGGTGGGGTAGGGGCTTTGAAGCTTGGACTGATGGGAAGGTTTGCATTTTTAATAACTTTTTTATTTTAAGTATTATTTTATATTGAATTATATTAATATTTTCTAAGTCCTCTTTCTTATACAGCAAACAAACTTTTTAAGCAATGTGGAGTAAAATAACTTCTAGGGTCCCTTCCGGATTAAGGAACTTGAAAGTTAAACTTCATTAGTTTCATAGTATATCCACCCCTAAAAGGGTGAAGTGTCTAACAGCCATTACTTAATATCAAGAATAAAAGAGAAACACAAAAATATATCAATTCTTATTGAATTCTTTTGAGATGAGGCTTTCTCATTTTTATATATTGATTTTTTTTGGTTCTATTTGCTTTTTGTTTCTGTCACAATGTTTTGGGAAATGTACTCTCCAGCCTTCGTCAGGTGTCTCTTGTGCTTGGTAATCTGAGATTATTGAAGAAAACTTCTTTTCATAATCTGTGGGGATATACTGTTGTAATTTCTATGCCTGTCACATCTGGTGTCTTTCCTGGGGAATTTTTCAAAACTCTTCAATTATTTCTTACAATGCTGTAAAAAAAGGGTGGTGTCTTTGTCTACATTGTTAATCAACCACTTTCAAAGAACTAGATAATTTAGTTTTTTTTCCTTTTTAAAAATCTTAATTCATTCCTGACTGATGGCTCCTATATGGTGTTGATATTTATACTTACACTGCTGATTGGGCAATTTGAGAATAATATATGCACTAATTCTTTCAGTCATCTTATTCACCAATCTCATATCTAAAGAAGGCAAGAGAGTATAGAAATTTAAATGTTAGTATGAAAATAAAGTTGTAATAGAGTCTCTTCTCAAAAATTCAGACAATAATTAACTTCTATCAATTTGATTTTTTATTAATTCTGCTTTTATCTGTTAAAATTCTCAGATACATTTCTAAAAATATTTTTGGCCATAAATCTATTATTTGTTCTTTTGTAATTAGTGTGTTAATTTAAAGTAGACAAAATGTTTGACTAATTGAAGTAAAGTAAACTCCATAAAAACACAAAAATAGAACTAAAACAAAATGGCTCTTACTGGCTTATATATATCTCCAAGCCAGCCCATTGGCATAATGGTTAGAGTGTTCGCCAAAGGTCTGGGAACCTGGGGTTCAATGTCAGGTCGAGTCATACCAAAATTTGAAAAATGGTACTTGATGCCTCCTTGCTTAACACTCAGCATAATAAGGTACAAATCAAGGGAAAGTGGAGCAATCAAAGGAAAGATGTAGTGCTCTTCCCTATATCTTACTATTGAAAACGGAGCCTTCAGGTCACCCCTGACTATGATTGGCCAACCTATATATCTCCAAACACCACAATACTATTAAACATAGAAATTTATATAGAAGTTATAGAAAAGATTTTAATGCAAGTTTTAACATTTCCCAAAAATTACTGCAACCATTAAATAAGCAATTATATATATATATATAAGATAGGATAGCATAGACATAGAGTGTTTAAACTTTAATAACCTAGTTCATATCTAATTAATATACAGTGTTAAAAAAAAAAAAAAAATCATTCTAACTTTTTAACAAATTTTTAAAAATTGACTTTTGCAAAATATGAACAGTTTTTGGAAAGTTGTGCCATTTTACATAGTTTTTCAAGAAGACTGTAGAAAGGTCACACTTTATAGTTAAGGTCACAGATTTCCCACCACTGTTCTATGTTTTTATTTTGACTCATCAATTCTATTTATTTAATATTTAATATAAGAAGCTATTAAAAAAAAATATTAAGCAAAACTTGAATCTTGATGCAGATCCAATCTTTTGATTTGAATGTTTTTTGAGTGTAAAAAAAAAACCGATATTTATTGTTTATATGTTGTTTCAATCAGATCTCTATTAAGAGAGTCAATAAAAAAGACTTTAAAATCAAAATCATAATTGAATTGAATACTAAAGAATCAACATTGATTTCAAGCCAACCAAGGTAAAAAAAATTACTCCCTGTCAATATATATATATATATATATATATATATATATATATATATATATATATATATATATATATATATAAATTAAGGAAACATTTGCCAAAAAGTTCTTTAGGCTCCATCAATAAGATATTAAAAAATGCTAAATAAAAGGCTCTGTTGATTATTACATTACTGAAGATACAACACTGTTGGCTTCTGTTTTTACTTGGATTTTTTATTCTCAGAAAGGCAAACAAAAGATCTGGCAGTAGAAAATGATTTGATTAAGAAGTAGATTGATTAAAAAAAAAGGTTATATCTAAGATGATGAAGAAGTGGAAAGTATCAAGGAATGAAAAGATGGAAAGAATAAGAAAAATAACAAAACAGAATTTTAAAAATAAAAAAAAATATCAAGTGAAATGTGATGAAAACAGTAATCAGCAAAGGAGAATAATAAAAATATTAACATGATGTTGTAGATCAAACTGTTTGCATTATAGAAAAAGAATGATTAATAGCAAAAAATAAAATAAAACAGAAAAGAGCTAAGATCAAATTTAAAAAGAAGAAAAAAAAACATATTAAAGAAAAAAAGGAGAATTTAAGAAAAAATTGTTGAAAATCTTGTATTATTACATAACACAATATGTGTCCGAAAACCAAATTTAGGCACCAAATCAAGAAATAAAATAAAACTATTCATCAAAATTGCATACAAAACTTGAATTATCTTCTAAAACAATATAAGGAGGATTTTTTTTCCACCACATCAAATTTCTCTTAGACAGGAAAAGATTTTGAACTTATTTCTATTATTACTATTTCTAAATTATTTCTGTTGGCAGAAAGTAAAACCAATTTATATTTTTTTAACAAATGACATTTGGCTCATAAATATAATTTTTAACTTCTTATAATGAAAGTTCCTCCAAACTGATGTATATCTTCACTTATTTGAAAAATTACCCCAAAAACTCTCTTGCCTTGTTCAAAAACTCATTAAGTACCAATGTGTCATTGCCATGAAGATAACATAAGTAAATAACTGTATTTAAAAAGGGCACTTGGCATAGAGCATTGGCTTGAAAGATAATTTTGCCAGCCATTACCAGTGAGTTTGTCAATAAATGAATGCACACGCATTTAGAGCACTGGCCAAAATAAAATATAATGTATTCAAAGAAAGGTTGGCAGTGTTGATTAAATTAGTTAACAAGTCTCTGTTCTTAAGGTATGTATGGGCTTAAGAAGCAAAAGCAATACACAAGTAACTTTAAAAAAATTAGTCATCTGTTCTTACAGACAAAATGCCAGGAGCTAATAAATGTAAATACTGTTTAAACATGTGTGTATTTACTAACCTGTTTGTATGATCTGGATATGTCACAAGGTCATTTTTTAAGTAAAGTTTAACAGGTTTGAATTTAGAGTTTTCTGTTACCTTTACTAGTTAAAGAGTCAGTCTGCCCTGCTATTTTACACACAACTGGATGGAAAATGGTTGGATTTATACTTTTACCAAGGGCATTAGCGCTAGGAGAAAAACAAATAGCCTTATCCAGGATTTGAACTCTGGTCACTATATTCATTTCCTACATCAATATCCATTACATCATCTGCACCAACATAAATGTTGGTGATTAGACGCTTTTCAATACATTGTGCCTTTATCAAGATTAGGAAAAAAACTGTGGACAATAATAATTATTTTCATTGGATCCAGACATTTTCTTTTGTACATAAGCAAGAAAAGTAAAGTGAAAACAAAAAACAAAAAGAAGCATTTCTTGTTTATGATTTTTAATCTAATTTTTATTTTAATAAATTGTCAAAATATAAATTCTCTTCTACATAAACTAAAAAAAACAACATCAAGTTAAAAAAATCTTTTTTTTAAATTTTTGTCTATCATCTTTAATCAAATATATATATATATATATATATATATATATATATATATATATATATACAGAGGGTCTGGTAGAATAACCTCTTGGATTTAAAATTTCTGTTATTCAGGCATGAGTTACTGTGGGTATGTGAGAGGTGGGTTTCTAAAGTAGCAGCAGTCATGCCATTTCAGTTACTTTCATGGTATGGAATAGTGAATATCATGCATATCACACTCACTCACCAGATCCATTCTCTTTTGATTACTTTCACTTGGGATACCTTTAAATGTATGCCACTGACAACTGATAAGCTGAAAGATTTTATTCTTCATTAAATTGCTGCAATACTAGTTGTAATGACAAGGCAAGTGCTGCAGGACTTCAACCTAAGGCCTGAAGAGTGTATAGCTCATGAGAAAAAGCATTTGGGCAATATGATCTTTAAACCAAAGTGATGGCAATAATAAAACCAAATTGTAAATACTGTGCTTTCTTAGAGTAAGAGTGAGTTTTCAATGGGATCCTGTCTTGACAAAGGTGCATTGAAAATATAGTGAAGCCTCAAAATACAACCATCAATTTATGTTTTTACAATAGTTTCTTTAGTAAATTATCTGCTCACTTAAATACTTAAAAAATGTGGCATACTAAAAGTCATAAACGAGAAAAAAATCAAGAAAACAACTTATATAATAAGGTCCAAAAATTAACCAATACAAGATATCTAGAAAAATATAAAAAATTAAAATATAGATAAATAAGTAAAATTAAAAAAAAAGAAGAAGCACACTTCTTTTTCCCTTGTTATGTGGAGACTGTTTTTGTGAAATAAAACTTCCATTTCTGATGAATCTCATCTTATAGATAGATATATTAATTCAATTTTCGATATTGTATTCTTTTTCTCATATATATATATATATATAAAAAGAGAGAGGGAGAGAGAGAGAGAGAAAGAAAGAGAGAGAAATAGATAGATAGAGATAAAGGTAGATATAGACAATTTTTTTTAATGTATATTAATTATATTATTTCTAATGTTCACATATAAGAAATTTTTCATATAATTTGAATTTGAAAATATTCCATTTTTAGAAAGAAATACATGGAATTCATATATTCATATATATTTGTATTCAATCATTTTTGTCAACATGAGTACAAGATTGGCATTTTTTCAAAAGAAAGATTCTGGTTTTTATTTTGAGTACCAAATATCTAAATCTAATTTGAAATGTTTTAAGTTCATTCATTATAATGACGGTTGATTAGTTATTTACAACAAAAGGAATTTATAGGGTCCAGTTTGAAATTTGATCATCACTCTTATCAGTTTTGTTACTTTTCATATCTATGTAATAAAATTGTTTTTAACAAGTATTTTTCTTTTTATCAGTAGTTTATTTTAAGGTGCCACGAGTGATTATATCATCCTATTAGCATTTAATATTTATGAAAATATTGAAATTTGATAACAAAAATAATCATTAAGATTATCTGTAATACCTGCTCATTATCAAAAATGAATTTTGAAATGTTGGAAGACTCTGATTTTTGGAAAATAAATTCAGAGACAGTTCCTAGCAACCAGCCTGCTTCATAAAGCTACAAAATCTGCGATAAAATAAGCAATGATAGGCACGATGCATATAGGTTTAAATCTATGTATTTTTCCCCAGAACTGTCCATGTAAGTAAGTAAAGTTAGCGACCATAGTCGAGGGTGACCCGAAGGCTCCCTTTTCGATAGCTACTACACCAAGGTGTAGGGGAGGGCGCTACTCCATTCCCTGGATTGCTTCACTTTACCCTTGAACCGTACCTTATAATGCTGAGTGTTAAGCAAGGTGGTATCAAGTTCCATTTTTAAAGTCTTTGGTATGACTCGACCTGGGATTGAACCCAGATCTCCCGGGCCATTGGCGAACACTCTAACCGCTGGGCCACTGAATTACTTGTCTACATTAGGGAAGAAATCAAGACTTGGATAATTTTTATTGTCAATTTAAAATGGTTATAAATGGTAATTATCATTATAAAAGATAAATCTACCAAACAGAAAGGAGATTTACAAATTGTGTTTTTATATTATGAAATTAATACAGTTTTGCGAAAGTATTCAAAGTTCTGAAGAGAAATGTTTTTAGCAATGTCTAAGAGATTTTTAGATCTAAATATTTTTGCATTTTGTCCAGATTACAAAGTCTTAACTAAAGAATATAGCTAGTAAATTATTTCATATCTCCAGCAGATCTCAAAACCTAATTACTAATATTAAATCAATTATGAATAAGACAAGTAATTCACTAATTATTTTCTTTTGAATTTTGGAAATTTAAATTCTGTATGGCTAATTACATCTTGCCGCAACATAGTCTTGGTCTTATAATTGTTTATTGCAAGAGACCACTGCATTTTATTATGAAGAATGAAAAGTTATGTTAAAACCATCCAAATTTGGTATACATACCTATTGAAGTCATCATCATGTCATGCGGCTAGCACGGATATCCCTGACCCTCTCTCGCCACTTCTTCCTATCATTCATTGCCTTTGGCAAGTCTTCAGGACTACATCCCATATCCTCACATAGCTGCTGTATGTATGTTCTAGCTGGTCGTCCTGCTTTTGCTCGGCCATATGTGGGGATCCATAGGAGTACATCACTTATGAGCTTTTCCCTGCTTCTCCAGCAATGTCCTGCATGCCTAGTTTGTCTGACTTGGGTAGTTTTTGTGATGGGAGGCAGGTGGCCGTATAGTTGGTGCCTTGTGGAGTGTTGCCACCAGGACTTATTCAATATTGCTTGCAACATTCTTGTGTAATTGCCGTCTAGCTTCTTCTCCATTCATTCTGTTAGCGTCCAAGTGGTGCATCCATACAGCAGTATCGACACGACCGCTGACTGGAAGAAACTGTGTTTCATTTTATCGGTCAGGTCTGATTTCCATATGACTGATAGCTGATGTGTACCAAATTTGGTAGCTCTATATCAAATTGATGTTTTAGCTCAGATAAAAAAAAATAACAGCATTCCAAATGTTGATTTTCTAGGCTTAATGATCTTCTATATTTGGAACACCAGCAAAATATAATCATTAGTTATATACTGAAATAAGTTTAGTACTTATCTATATGCAAATACTTAATAATATTTCCTTATTCTGTTTAATCTTTTCATGGTTAGTTGGTTGGTTTTAGAGTCTATCAACCTTTGTTGGATTATTTAATGCCAAATTTGATCTTTTCTTTTTGTAAGCAATTATACAGTTTCAAGGAACTAATGACAATCATGTATAAACAATAATTCAGATAATTTACAAAAAGTTCGACCCATTGGCCAAGTGGTAGAGTGTTTGCCAATGGCCCGGGAGACTGGAGTTCAATCTCAGGTCAAGTCATACCAGAGACTCAGAAAATGGTACTTGATACCTCCTTGCTTAACACTCAACATCATAAGGTACGTTTCAAGGGTAAAGGGAAGTAATCCAGGGAAAGGAGTAGCGCCCCCACTACACTTCGGTGTAGTAGCTATTGAAAAGGGACCTTTCAAGTAGCCCTCGACTATGGTTGCCAACTTTACTTTTTACTTTTATATGCTATCAAATATTCCTACCAAATACTAATAATTTTCAAACAGATTTATTTAACCCATAGATGGGTACTACCACTCCAAGTCAGAATGGAATGGCAAGTAATAATAACAAAGAGTTGATTCCATTGAGCTTCAGAACTGGAATCTTTAAACTGGATGCAGTTTAGTGTCCTACTTAGTCCTCTCCTTTGGATTAATATGACCTGGTATTTATGCATGTAATCAGTACTGATTCTTACATCTCTTTTATAAATTGTTGCTTTGGTTAAAAACAATCAAAGTAAAAAAAAAACTGAAAATTTTCTGTAAAATATCAATCTGAAAAGTATCCAGCCATTTTGAATATCTCAAGAACTATTTTGTAGGTCTGGGTATACTTTTCTGAAAAAATTCATAGATGGAATCATAACAGGTGCCCTCATTTTTGTATCAAAGTGGACCTAGTAAAAATAGCAATGAAAGGGTGACTCCATAATCCCCACAGCTCCAGAATTAGAGCCTTAATCTCTGGATGCAGTTTAGTGTTTACAATGAAATGATTTCTGTACAAAATCATATTAAGCACATTGTTAAAATAATCAAACACATTAAAATGATTTTATGATTTTCTAATTTTATGAATATAAGAATAAATGTTAAGAATTTTCTTATTATGGACATGATTCTACACTTATTGGCAGTGTCCTCGATGCTTTACCATGAAGATTTACAAAAAATTCAAGCTCTATTTATAAATGATCAAACCATTAAATACTAATATAATAGTAGCTTTTTAAGGGTAATGTCAATTTAGTTCCTTTCGAAGTATTCTCTGTTGACAGATGTTCATGTTGATTCTAAGTCTGTCTGGAGTTTGTTAGGGCAGCTGGTACAGCCAGCTAATTTACATGGCAGTTTTGGTGATAGGTCAATCAGAGCTAACTTCACAGCTATTTAGGTTGGTTGCTTTCTGTAGGTAAGACTAAACTAAAAAAAGACCATTGAGGATTTACAGAAATAACAACTGATCTTTAGGAAAGAAGAAAAAAGTGCATGAAGCTTGATGTAGTGAGTATGGAAGGTACTTAACTTGGACAATCCTGTGTGTTATTTCTGAATCTCACACTTTCATCACAGTAACCTTTCTTTTAAAACAGCATGAAAATTCCTCATTCAGAGCCACATTGTCACCCTCTCTTTAATCACTTTTATGGTCTGAAATCTATTTTCTTTTAGCTTTGAGAAAAGCCACAAGTTACAGTGAGCCAAATCCAGATTTGGGGTTGTCAGTGCTGAGAGTCCAGGATGATATAATATCTTACCAAAACCTCCTGAAGATGTGAAGAATAGGCGTGATACTTTTCAGGTACTGAAATGCCCAGATGTACTTCTGATTTTTGCCTTCTAATTTATCAATTCCCTTAAATTGGATATAATCAGTATTTTGTAGTATTGAACACCTTCCTTAATGTGAATCTCTTTCATTGGATTCCTGAAGTGTTAGTGTAAAAATTTATCGGGGCTTTGAATCCTTCTTGGAATTTGATCAAATACTTTCTGTAAATGAACTTAATAGATATTCACCGATATATTCACTGCATTATAATTAAATCATGATGATAGCCAGGAATCCCTTGACTTTTTCTTATCATCTATCCATATGATCTATCACTCCTAGCAGGTCCTCTGAACTGAATCCAGTGTCTGCACAGAACCGATGTAAATCTTTTCTGGTTGGGCAACACTGGTGAGTCCATAGCTTACGAGCTGGCCCTTGTTTCTCCACCAGCACCCATTATGATTTGTGAGATGGGAAGTAATTGGCTGTACAATTGCTGTTTTGTGGAGTGTTGCTTCCAGGAGTTATTAAAAACAGTATGTAGAAATGTAGAATTCTTATGTAGTTGCCATTGGGCTTCTTTTCTAAGCATTTCATTAGAATCCAAGTGGTACAACTATAAGATAGTGTTGACACAGCTACAGAATGAAAGAAATCCAGTTTTATTTTATCAGAGATCAGTCTTTAATATGATCTACAATTTATCAATAGCAACCCACACCTTCCCTGGGTGTATATTGATTTCAGTAAATGAGATATTACTACCAAGGTCGATGAACTGGTCAACTAATTTCAGAGTTTTGCCCCTTAAAGTGGAGATGGCTCTTTCTTGTTTAAAATACATGAACTCTGTTTTGTTTGTATTCATGTAGAAGCCAATGCCTCTTGCTGCCTGCTTCAGGCTATGCAGAAGGTATTTGGCTTAGGTAAGTATATATGCGAGAAGCACTAAATCATCTACATAGACTGTATCTGTGATAGTTTCTGCAGGATATCATCAGCTGGTATTTTTTAATTGTGAAAACTGTTTTCTTAATTAAATCTATTGATGTTTGCAGTATGTAACCTAGGCAAATTATTGATAGATATGGTGCTAATGTATCTCCAGTGGCAATGTCAAAGAAGTAAGTGTCACCATCAAGTGAGCTAACCGTTGCTTTTATTTTTGAAGGCATAATTAAAGTCTCTTTGGAGAGACTATAAGTGAATAGTATTTGCTTCATCTTTCCTTTGTGCATGAAATCAAATGCCTTGGAGAAATCTACAAACAAAAACAAGATTTTTTTGTATTTTCCTTTGATGATTCAATGGAATGTCAGAATTTAACAAGTTGTAGATTGGTTTCTCAGAAAGGCATTCTGATTTTTCCTCAAAATTTTCTCAACTCAAGTTTGGATACAAATGAGAAGTGATTTGGTTTTTTAGTTTAATGGCATATCAACCTTTGTTGGTTATTTAATGCCAAAGCTATTCTCCAAGAAGAACAGTAGTGGTACTATTTAACCCATAGCTGGGAGGATAAGGGGGTTCATACCTTTCCCAAGGGTATTTCTCCAAAAGTGAATGTAATAGCACGACTGTAGTATGAACTTGCTTACTACGATTCAGCAGTCCTTTGCCTTAACCATTACACCATGAGGACACCCCCCAAATGAGAAGTGAGGCATTATAAACCTTTGCAGCTATAGCAGTAAGAATTAACCTCTGTAGTTCTTATTGACTCTAAAGTCACTTTTCTTCTAAATTGGGAGGATGCAGTGTTTCATCCATTTCCCTTTGGTGTTTTCTTTACACAGTGTTGCATAATCAAAGAAGTATATCATCAGATTTCACTTAGTCACAGTTAATGCAACAGTAACATTATATGCAAGAACATTTAAAACTTATGATCAAATCACATTAGAAGCATCAATTCCCATCAGATCATTGAAGTTAATCAACAATGAGCCAGTTCAGTTCTGAGATGGGTGATAACTTAGGAACAGCAAGTACTGTAAGTGATACAAAGCAAAGCTTAGTAAATAACAAGGATAATCTAAGGCCTGATGTATATTCAATTCATGCAGAAAACAGTGGTTTCTATTAGTTCATTAAAGTTAAGCAATGATGAGACTTTGCAGTTCTGAGCTAAGTGATTGCTTAGGAATTGCATGTATTGCAAACAACCTGTGGCCAAATTACTATACAAAACAAAAGTTAGTAAATAATAACAGTATGCTTCATGTGGTATACTGGTAGGCAAATTAGACCAGAAGGCTATTGCTGATGATTTTGTTTCTTACTGGGGGCCCAGTACTTCTGGTCATGTACTAAATTAATGACTTCAAGATCTCTTAATAGCATCTCAAGAGAAAGTGTTCACATATGCTACTTCTCCATTCTTGCATTCATATTTCCATTTTTAACTCCAGTTATTCTTTATATACATTTACATCATCCTACTGCCATACCATCATAATTTAACTAATTTAACCTTGCTAAGGGTTACTTTTATTAAGGAAAAAAACAAAAAAGTAAGGTTTCCTCTAATTGGTTGTCAAGTTGCATCAAGGCCATGCAACTTGTTCTCAAGCAATTCAAAATGGCTGAATATTTTCCAGGCAGACCTTGTATAGACATATAACATTCTCCTCATGTTTCCAAGCTATGCAGTTCAGCAAATAGAACCCAAAGTAATGAAAAGGCCATTATTTCTCAATATCAATTCACATGGTTTGCTGATTCTGGCATTTAAACAAAGGATCAAGTCTCTTTGCCTGAGATTCTGGACACAGATTCATATTTGCTTTTGTTCTCCTAGAGAGGAAAATGTCAATATTTATGTATTATTCTTCTGGTGCATATAACTAAAGATACCAGTCAGCAGAAAAATTAGGTTTACTTGAGCAAAATTACAAGAAAAATATACCTTTAAAAAGTTTGCTTGAATTTTAGGGTACATTGTTAATTCTTTTGCCTTTACTTTCTCACATCTTATATCAGTTTTTTTTTTTAATTTTATTATGACTTACTTCCTTATTCCATAACCATGAAGTAATCTTGCTAGGTTACATATTGTTTAACTAGCAACTTCATATCTGTTCTGTGATCTAATAATAAAAACATAACTCCCTGTATTAATGATTCTATTGATACACAGGGCAAGTATAACACTTGCTTTGGCATTTCTACTGCAGATGTTCTGGCTCTTAATTTGATAAATTACCTAAATATGTAACAAAACATTTCTTCAGAGTTTAAAATCATCCAATCAACTGGAGATCTCTCTTGAATGCTGTACAATAACAATTCTCTCTTTGCATGCTATAAATCATCAAATAAAGAACTTATTGTTGTTGGCTTCTTAAAAATTGCTATCAATTGAAAGATAGTGATTTTTAAGAAGGCAACAACAATAAGTTCTCGAAGATTAGATGGTTCCCTCTTCATAAAGTTTTTCTTCAATATCTTATTCCACTTTGATTCACTTAATGAATCTGTTTGGAATTCATCAAGCCTGCTGGCACTTGCCACTAATTTACATGACAGTTGTTGAGATTATGGTTGACCAATGACATATATATATAAAGTGAAACATTGGTAGGTCTGTCTGGTTGAGTATATAAGTATCTGGTTTGAACTATAAAAAACTATGACATGTGACAATCAAAACAAATATACATTCTGAACAAAAATCACCAAAGGCAAGTTTTTGTAAAAGAATTATAGTAAAGTTTGTATAAGTTGAGATATTTGTAAATTAAAGAAATATGTAGTAATAACATTAAAAAATGTATTGATAGTTACAATTATTTCAAATGTTTAAGCCAAGTTATGATAAAAATAATGCTGTATTGATATGGTTTATTATAATGTTTGATTATTTTATAAATCATAACATTTTTACTTTACTTGAAACAAAGTTATTATAAAATATGCTTCTAATATAAAATCCAAAAAATCAAACTAGTTACAATAAAAAATAAAATCATCTAATAATAATAATAATAATAATAATATATATATATATATATATATATATATATATATATATATATATATTATTTTAATGTTTAATTGTTTTATAACATTTATATTTTATAGAGTAATACTTGTACCCGGTCATGGTTAACAGAATTAGAAGGTGGATTAAATAAAGGGTTCAGTTCAAGGTTCTGTGTCTGCTCCCAAGTTCAACATGAAACACCTGAAGAAGGCTGAAGGACATGTCAGCGGAAATATTGAGAGTATAACAACAAAGATAAAGACAATGGTCTGAATATTCTAAGTGATAAAATTTGTACTTTAATTCATTTTTTATACATAAAAATACAAAAACAATGTAAATTTTCTAATTCTTATAAATCAGTATCGTTTTCAAAATAATTTTTAATTTAAATTAATATCCTTATTCAATATTTATGATTAGATATTAATTTATGAAATAAATAAATGAAAATATTTTACAAGAAATATATTAACTTAAATTATTTTGTATTATTATTTAAAAAAAAAAAATAGTTTAATGTTTAAAGCAACTACATTATTTCATAATGACTTCATTTCTTATTAAAAAAATCAGTCCTCAGATAAATTGTTTACTTAAAAAGTTATTTGTAAAACCGTTACAGAACTAAAAATTCAACAATTTAACTACAATTGGTTTATGTTCATTATATAAACCTTGATGGTTTGTTTACATTAGTTTTGGATGGTAAATAAACTGTTTATCTTTTGCATTAAAAGTTCATTTAAATCAATAATTATTTTTTGTTAAAATCCACATTTTTCTTCAATAAAATGTTTATTATTTATTCATTTAAATATTACATATTTTAAAACCTCTAAACCTGACCAAAGCTCAAAATTTAATGAAATTTTGTTATATATATATATATACTTGATTATGATTTAATTATTTGTTGGAGTTTCATAAAGAGTATCATATTTTGGTTTAACATTCTTTTTTATAAATATTTTTCTCTGAAATATAATCTATTTCTTTTCTTCCCTACTTTTACCTTATTTTCAAAAACACTTATAATAATTTATTCAATATACTTAAAATAATTTTTTAAAAAATTCTCTACTTACAATGTAGTAACCTTCATCATAAAAAAAGAATCAAAACAATTATTTTATAATTTTTAAAATAAACAATGGCAAAAATGAATCAAATAAAATCAAAAATGAAATTGTTTTAAATTGTAATAACTATTGTTGATCCTATACTTATCCCATGATAAAAAATATTTGAACATTATTGGTGTTAATTTGATATTATACATTGACAATATTTAGTTAAATAGAAGCAAAAAAATTGAATTGAAATAAATATTGTCATCTTTCAATCATTTTTCTGATTTTTGAAATAAGATTTGTACATTACTGGTATTAGTTTGTTATTATACACAGGCAAGGCCAAGCATCCCTGCAAGTTACTATACAAGTTGGCGGCTTTCGGTTCATAAAAATAAAATAAAAAAGGAGGATATATAGAAAAAAAATAACAACTGGTCTTTAGGTTTGGTTTATTTGTTTGATGATATATCAACTCCTTATTAGTTATATAATGTCTAAATTGGATTAATTATTGTAATCATAACAATATTTTCAATGTTCAATCACATTTATCTAAAACTGTACTTTTTTTATTTATCAAATACAAATACTTGGCAAGCAATTATATGACTTCAAATGACTCATAATATTCCTTAGTAAACAATTATAGCAGCAATTAATTATTCCTAATACAAGTAATTTTCACACAATTAGATGGTATCAAGTATTTTTATCTAATACAAATAATATTTAAACATATCGATTTGATCCATAGATGGTTTGGTTTTATGGCACATCAACCATTGTAGGTTATTTAATGCTAAATCCATTTTTATACATACAAACAGTTCTATTTCAAACAATTCAGTTTAGCATAGGTACACAGTTTAGTTCTATTTGATCCATAGACAGGACCCTATCAGATGCTATCACTTCAGGTCAGAATGGACCTGGGAGCAATGGATATGAAGGGGTACTCTACATTTTCCAAAGCTCTACTGAAGCCTCACCATCAGATTGTTTAGTGTCATATCTACTTGGGGAAGTCTTACTCCTCTGCAGAGATTCAGTCACTGTATTCTGCAGCCCCAGCAAATTGGGCTGACCACAGATGGGATCCTAACAGATACTACCTCTCCAGGGCAGAGTGGACTTGGGAGTAAAGGCAATGAAGGGGTGATTCCATTACTCCAGAACTGAAGCCTCACCTTGACATCCTTTTGGTGAAGTATCTTACCACTCTGCCAAGGATTAAAGTTAACAGATTCTAAGTCCTGACAACAAGGCTTTACTGGTCTTTAGGAAACAAGAAAATTAAGCACCATGCTATGTTATAGAGGGTGTTGAAATGACATAATCCTTGTAACAAATGACCATCACTCTTCAGCAGCTAAATTATAACGGATCAATTTAGTTTTGTTCAAGTGCCAAGATATTAAGAGGCATCAGTAACTGACAACTTGGTACTCTAAGTAATGTAACGTCTGTGTGCCAAACCAAAGCCTGATAATAACTACTGACAACTAGAAGAAATTAGTGAAAAACAAAACATATATTCTAACCAATCAGAATACAAGGTGCATTCAAAGAAAGTATCAAAACATGAGCTGTATTTACAACAGTAGAAACGAACAATGAAAAACATTAAATAAATTGCCGATCTTAGTTGAGGGTGACCCGGAGGCTTCCTTTTCGATAGCTACTACACCAAGGAGTAGGGGAGGGTACTACTCCTTTCCCTGGATTGCTCCACTTTACCCTTGATCCCTACCTTATAATACTGAGTGTTAAGCAGCAGCATCAAGTACCATCTTTTTAGTCTTTGGTATGACTCGACCTGGGATTGAACCCTGGTCTCTCAGACCATTGGTGAACACTCTACTGATTAGGTTAATGCCGCGGTTAACATGAAAAACATTAAATTTCTTTAAAACAGTCCCTTTAAAATTTAACACATTTATTCTAATCAGTTTTTCATTAGTTGAAATACCTCTTGAATTTCTCCTTTGATTTGGTATAAAGCAGCACCATTATATTTCTTTCAATGTCCTCCATATCCTTAAATCTTACCTTGAAGATTACTTTTCTATTTAGGAAATAAGAGAAAGTTGGATAGCACAAGTTCTAATAACTACAAATGGTACTGAACTTGCACAATCCTGTGTTTCACTAAAAAGTGATGAACAAGTTATGATGAATCTGACACAGAGCTATGAATCACTTGTATGGGTGTTTATGATGCACCAAATCACAGAGATGAAGCAAGAATTTGGTGAAAGTTTCATCTTCAGGAGCACATTCATGATTAACTAAACCCTCTTTGTTAAAAAATACTATAAACAGAATTTTGGTTTGGCTCGGAACTAGGTAAGATTTCTTTTGGCTTTAGTGATTACAGATATTTCCACACAAATTGAGCCTTCATTCTGGTCTGACAACTCAACTCTTCCTGCCAAGTTAGAATGTTTTGATATGAACCAAGAGAAATATCTAGATCATTACAAAGCACTCTGATAATCTTCTATCTGATTTCACCTAACTGCACACCTCAAATGTTTCAACATTTCTACTTATTGAAAGCCTAGCTGGATGCTCACTTTTAACCAAGGTTCTTTCTTTCTTGAAGCAGTAATGCCATTGAAAGGCCCCAACACAGATTAATAAATGGCAGGTTGTTGAATGAAGACTAGAGTATTTGAGAGAGATAACAAAGAAAAGAATTCCCAAAGACTAACCACATCTTCATCATGCCACATCTCCTGAGTACTTACATATACCTTTATGAGAAGTGATTCTAGCATTTCACTTTTCCAATGACCTAAAAAAATACATGAAGGAAAATAAACAGCAAGGGTCCTGTTCAAAGAAATGGTCATGGTTATTTATTTGGTTCTAACAAATACAGGGATCAACTAACATATATTTGATGGATGACATCATAATATATGGTGCTTTTGCTCATGCAGAAAGTTGCAAAACAGAGATTTTGCAAATGTAGATGCACAAATTAAAATATTTTCAACATACATTTATATGAAAGCATATTAGATATATGAGGCAGGTTCAAAAAGTATTAAGACTGAAGCTGTATTTAAGAAAAAAAGGAGAATTGTCAGTGACCCACCTATCAATTTATATGAACAGGATAAGAAAATATGAGGACAAATTGGACTCTAAATTATGGATGTGACAGAATGAAAAATTGATAAAACTAACTGTTCCTCAATGACAGAAAAATGACAAAATGACAATCTTTGAAGTATTATTTGTCACAAATACAAATGAGAAATTTCTTGATAAAAATACCATTTGTAGAATTACTAATATATTTGAGGATTTAGGTGAATTCTTGTACATTGAATGTTCTTGTACAGAAATGTACTGAGTGGTGTAAAAAAAGTCAACTCAGCTTTTGGCAAATTCTAATGCATACTTGTTTGGAATTTTCTGCCTTGAGAAAATACAACATAGTGAAAAAAATAATTGAATGAAGACAGCTGAGCAACTTATATGATAAACTAGTAGCATCTAAGACTGCTGTCTAGATACATCAGTAACAATTCGAAAGAAAATTATGAAGCTAGTTTTGCTACTTTTTTAGCATAACTTGTATACCTTTTCCAAATCATGTTTCTGATAACATTGTAAATAGTACAGAGAAGAAATAGTCGGACAAAAATGATGAAGAAAAATAAACAAAAAAAATCTGATAAAATTCCTAAATGTAATCCTTTACAATCATAGTTGAATACTCACTTTTAAGACTTTTTTTTTTTTTTTTTTGGATTAACTTCCTTGTTTTGTTGTTTTTATTCCAGTATTTTTTCATTGTACTATCTAGCCTTCTTTAGGTATTTCTTAAAGCCAAACATAGATCAAACAACATATGGATACCACTGATTAAAAACAAGTAGATAATGAATTTGAAGTACCAAAAATCAATCTCTAAATGGTTTTGGAAACAAGACCTTAAAATATGGATGGTAGTGAAATTCATGTAGCTGCCATAAGTTTGGCAGAGGCCAGAGATAAAGAAGATCTTAAGGAAGACAAATAGATAATATTAGACTAATTTATGAACTCACAAGGCTACCTGATATAGAGAAAATGAATGTCCCTTTAGATCAAGATTCAACATTTTAAAATACAACAAATATTGGGAGAAGGTCAGAGTATACTACAAGCTAAAAAGGTGAGCGTTATGAAAAAATCTATAAAGGCAGGAATTCTATTTGAATGAACCAAAAAACATTATCCTAGAAGTGCAAACACTTAAGTTGATGCCCATAAATACTGAAACATTAACAGAACCATATTTCTTTTTGTAATCAATTATTGATCGATTCCATGTATGTTTTATCAAGCTACTTTATTTTTCTTTTTAGAAGTATGGTGTGTAAAACTGGTTCCATAAATTTGTAGAGGATTAATTATTAAGATCAAATGTTGGTTGTATATTTAGAATTTAGATATGAAATATTAATAACCTTTTATTTCTTTGAATATATCATTTTTATCTAATCATTTTCAACTTCTGCTCATTTCTGTCTAACTTCAAATAGAAACACTAAATTTTTTCTGGTCTACAAATTATCTCATTGGACACTGAGGTAAGAGCACCAGGGCTCTATTTTAATGTCGATTGAAACAGCTCTTGTACTTCAGTAAGAGTAGAGTCGTAAGTTCAATCTTGAGATAGAGAAATCAAAGAAAGAAGACTGAAATAGAGTAGAAAAACAGACTTTATTAATAATATACCTAAAGTAAAATAAATATTACCAGAGGCTAGATTTGGAACTTAAAGAAGACAACACAATATTATAAATAAGAATGATAAACTATATTATAATGGTCTGATTTTTATATGCACTTATCTGAAATGCATAAAAAATGGTACATCAGAGAGAAATTTCTGTTTGCTTAATAATATGAAAATGTTATTGGGAGTAAAGGAATTTGCAATTCAATTTTCAATTTAATAATAATAGTATGGGTTCTGTGCTTGTGTTCACCCTGATTGTTATCATTTCTTGAGGGAGATAACTATTAAAATGATAATTATCACTTATTTGTGAAAACTTTATAAATTGGGTGCAACTTGTCATTGGGTTTTAATGTCTGCTAAAGATAGCTTTTAAGCTCAAATTACTTCAAATAAAAGCAAATTAACATGGAAGTGATATGAAATCAAAGTTAATCCATACAAATCTGTTTGTGCATCCGTCCAAGTAATTTTCATCACAAAGGTTTATAAGACATCTGATAATGACATAGGCTATGTAAGGTTAACATCAGATCACTTGAAGTCATCAGAGGTCAAATAACAAAAATCTCAGGTTCTAAACATAGGAAACAAATAATTTCATATGATTATTTTTTTCTTTGCAATTACATGAGGATTTACTACAATGAAATTAATTTTCATTTAAGTTTACAGCTTTTTTCTTTACTTAACATTTACCCCTGATTTTCTAGCAGTCAGCTCTATATTGTTTGTTCTAAAAGTGGATCACCAAACAACCATTTCATAATAGCACTCAAAGGAAAAAAAGGTAATATTGTATATCCCAAAGCCCTGTCATACTAAAGGGCTAAAACATTAGTTTTTGGTTTGGCATTAGAACATTTTTTTCAGACAATTACTTTTTCATGTGAACATACTGTTAATAATCTTTTTTTTTTCAAACATTGTCAGGAAAATATATTGAAATACATATTTTAACTGTGCTGTCATATTTGATTTTTTCTTCTTCTGGGCAATGCCAGATATGATAAATAATCATTATTACTTTTCATATAAATGTCACTATTCATGTCATTGTTGGAGTCATATATGGCATAATGGTTATTCTTATAGGAAATAAACTTGACAAGCTAAGTTCAAATCCCAGATGAGGATGTACTCATTTTATTTTATGCAAGTGAGCAGGTCATGATTCCTTTTCTGCTCCCACTGACTGTAAATAGTAGAGCAGACTAGATTCTTTATTCATCGTCTAGAAGAAACAAATCTTGGACTTGAAATTTTTATGTTAAGTAGGACTACCAACTCTACCCTAAAAAACCTACTTGCAACTGAAACGGCAGTACCATTGCAGATGTGGTGTGGCTGTAGCTCTGTACCCCTTAAAGAATTTGGAAATGATTAAGGAGGCATAATAATAAAATAATAATCAAGTTGGTTGAAAACCTTCAAAAAAGTTCATTACAGGCATGCATTTTTTTTCTTTTAAGATGTTTATTTTATTTCTACTGAATATTTTCAGAGTTTTTTCTGTATATTGGTATGACATCTAGTTCCTTAGGAGAAGAACAAGGCATTATTCTTGTAAAGTTCTAACATACAATCATATAAATTCACAGAGCCTAGGGTAAAAAAAAACCCAGCAAACATTGTACAGCATAAAGCTAATTGTAAACTTCAGTTACAAGATGATACATTTGGATTACAAGTGATAACTTGATTGTACACATTTTTTTTTTATTAAATCATCAACTTGTTTCATTAAACATATATTCAGCTGTATGTGAGAAAATGATGTTCTGGGCTAACATTACACTCAATCAAATTGAACAAGCTGTTTTGCATATATATGCTATGATAGTTTAAGGAATGTGTTTAAACTGTTTTGTAACCATGTTTCAAGTGTCAGAGCTGATGTAAATTACAAGAATCAGGAGATCTAATGTTGGAAGACCCAAAACCGACAATGAACCCAGTCATAGCATATCACTGATTGATCAAAATGAAGTAAAAGTAAGTTTTTAAAATATCCACATTTTTTTAATGTTAATACAGCATATTTTAAAATTTATTTCTAATTGCATATATTTTAGGAATTTGCTATATCTATATGGTATCTTTTCCACACCTGTTACATTTAGTTGTTGCAAATGCATCTGTATTGCTACTCAATCAAATGTTATTGTTGAGTTAAGATTTGGTATAACATATGAAAAAACATTCTAGAATGTATATTGATCAACCATTATTACTTTTAACAAGTAATAGCTACTAGAATATTATATTTTAATAAGTGGTTGCATATATATATGTTGAAATAATTCATTATACCTGCATGACATCTTTTGAATAACTGTTTCTTAGTTACATCTGTTTAGCATCTTTTGAGAATCTGTTAAATAGCCTGGTCTGCTGGACTGTAGAATATACGAACTGCATCTCTGCAGAGATGTAAGACCTCTTCCAACAAGTGTCCTGAATATGACATCAAACCATCTGATGGTGAGGTTGCAGTAATGCTGGAATTTTGGGGAATGCAGAGTACCCCTTCTTGGCCATTGCTCCCAGGTCCACTTTGACCTGGAGTGGTAGCACTAGTTAAGGTCAAATAGAACTGTTTGATATTTAAACTGTGAGCAAACAAATGACTTATGCTAAACTGAACTGTTTGACCATTTAACTTAGTGTAAACAAATGACTGATGTTTAATTGAATTGTTAGTGATACATAGCAATACTTGGAACCATTTAATTGTATATAAAGGAATGAGCTAAACCTCATTTAAAATTATGATCAACAAAATTTGTTTACAAATCAAATATATTTAAAATATGTGTATAAATAGGTTTTGGCATTAAATAACCAACAATTGTTGATATACCATAAAACCGAATAAATATGTTAAACCCATCATGACAGCTTTTGAATAACCATTTCTTAATCATATCAGTATGACATCTTCTGAGTAATCTTTTAAACCCAGTAGGGATTTGTAACTGTGCAAGGTGGTTGCATCTGTATGACATCTTTTTGAATATTTGTTCTATCTATTGTTATATCATTACATTTGCTAAATCTGTATGACATCTTGAAATTATCTATTTTTTAATCCCTCTTTGGCTCAAGTTTTTCATCCATACAGCCTGAGTTGGCTGACTCTCTTTGCCTTGATGGATAGTTCACTCTTCAGCTCTGCTAAGAGTGACTGAAAATGATACTATCTAATTTCCAATCACTTTTTGACTCTTGGCTGGTAGGTCAGTCTGAAAACAATTCTATGTAGTTTAATCTTCCACCTGTGTCTTCTTCCTTCTCTGCTTGATACCTACTCTCGACTGACAAAATGTTCCCTTCCATTAACTTTACTAAAAATGTCACATTTGTGGATTTCTTTCCAGTCCAAGGTCCAGTATGGACTTGCTTCTTCAGCTAACTTTCTTTAAGTTAGCTGAGAGAATAGATCTTGCTAAAGGGAAGAAAAGGGGAAAATAGCTGTAGTCTCTATCTATGCAACTGTTCAGTCATAAGCAGGATGTGGCACAAAGCCAATTTTCAAGCCAAATACAGCTGGTTTGATTCAAAACTCCAAGAGTGATGGCTGTGCCAAGGCTAAAAAACCCAGTTTACTCAACTATTCACCCATCGCTGAGGAGGAGAAGAGCTGGATTCATGCCTTTCCCCAACTGTATTAATATGAAATAAAATGCAAGCAACCTTGTCCAGGACTTGGACTTAGGTTGCCAAGTCCATTTCCTGCTGCAATAACTAAGATGCCCGAGAACTCCCTCTGTTAAAATTTTTGACATTTTAGCAGAGTTTTGTACAAAGATGTTTTATGGTTAAGTTTGGGGAAAAAAAAGCACACCACATACATGTTCATTCAATAATAATACTGTTTTATTGCTTTTGAACTACAATATATGTACCTCCATCTTATCAAATTTTTCTCAGCCCACTGAAGGACATGCTTTTTTCCAAGGTTTGTAAGACAGAGGAAGTAATGGACCTTACTTGGTGATATGTTGGCAGGGGTTTGAATTCAGAATTGTCTTTCTTTTTGATTGGTTCTTCTACCAAAACTTAAAATAACTGTCTGTGACTATTTTACCTATAACTGGAGAGAGAAAAGATGGATCTTTGCAAAGTAAATGCATCTTTAGTCAGAATTTGATCTCCACTTGCCAGTTCTATTTTTAATGCCAATAACTGTTATGCCACCTGCTTATCCATTCAGTGTGTGTGTATATATAAATATATATATATACACACAAATATACACACAAACACACACACTCTAGTAACACTCTTATAGACTAATGCCAATGGTCAATATAAGATGTTTAAAAAGTTTTTAAATAAAAGCTAAATACAAGTCAAAATGAAAAATGTTTGATCAAAATATTTTTCTACATTTAATACCAAATCTTAGCTCAATGATAAACAGCATATTCAATTCAAAAAATTTAAACAGGATAATAAAATGTTAAAAATTGGATAAAAATGCAAAAAATAAAAATTGATGCAGGAAGTGGTGCAATCTCTATAAAGAATTGAATTGTAACCAATGGTCCAGCAGGTACTTTCTTCCAAAGTTAATGACCAGTGGCATATGCCAATGTTATCAAATGATACAACTTAGTTGCTGATTGAACAATATTCTAACTCTTAATTCTTAAGTAAACCAAGATGACGTGAAACAAAATAAAGTGCTTGATAAGAAATAATGGCTCAATGCTGAACAAGCTCAATGATCCCACCATTGGCTCAAATATTTACATTGAGAGCAAATCAATTTATCAATAATCTCTCAAGCTTCATTCTTCTGAGTATTATTTACAACAATGGAATCACAATATCAATAGTCAAGACATTTCTTTCGTGATCACAAAAAAGAAAAAATGTTCTTTTTTCTTGATTACCTTGAATTATCGAGAGCTTACATTCTTGAACAATGCAGTTTACCATTCATATACTTCAGAAAAGTTTCAAAAATCAAAACTTGAATTTTTCACAGATAAAGTTAGACATAAAAAAAACACAATCACATATTCTGAGTCATGTTGTAAAAATCTATAAACAGGTTGTTGGAGTCTGAAGTCTATAACTGTATATCATATTGGATATATAAGCAGTAATGTACCAAGACCATATGCCTGCCTTGCCATAATGGTAAGTGATGCCACTTTAGACAAAGAACAGCTACAAAGCACCTTTGCATCATAGGGTATTTTAAAATTCCTTTAGGATATTCTCTTAGTAATGACCACATAGTGGTTACATGACCTTATATAAATTTTCACATATCCTTTTTGCAATATTTTCTGTATATATTTACCCAATTCTTCTGCCATGAACAAGATGTGGTACAAGGTCAATTTTTAAACAAAGTTCAGCTGGTTTGAAGTTTCAATTTTCCACAACTGTTTGCTTTTCAAATATTCATGTGAAAAATGCTTTAAGCTACCAAAAATCAGCAAATTATTAGATTTTAATAAACATTTTTTGCTTGTTTAATAAAAAGTAGCTTGCTGTTTTTTATTTCAAGTGTCTTTTCAAAATTAAAAAAAAACAAACAAAAGATGCACACAAAAAACTGCAAACAAATGAAATTCAAAGTGAATATTCCTCAAACAACAGAGAGAATGTGTATTTAGAAAATAGTTGATAGTTACTGCAGTGTATGTCTTCATGTCACATCATCTACATCGATTCAGTGTTATGCTTTATCTGTGAAAAATTCAAGTTTTGATTTTTGAAACTTTTCTGAAGTATATGAATGGTAAACTGCATGGTTCAAGAATGTAAGCTCTTGATAATTCAAGGTAATCAAGAAAAAAGAACATTTTTTTCTTTTTTGTGATCATGAAAGAAATGTCTTGACTATTGATATTGTGATTCCATTGTTATAAATGATACTCAGAAGAATGAAGCTTGAGAGATTATTAATAAATTGATTTGCTCTCAATGTAAATATTTGAGCCAATGGTGCGATCATTGAGCTTGTTCAGCATTGAGCCATTATTTCTTATCAAGCACTTTATTTTGTTTCATGTCATCTTGGTTTACTTAGGAATTAAGAGTTAGTTTAAATTTTACTTAGAGAAAATATTTCAGAGGATATGCCATAAATATAAGCTATTATTATAGAAAATTGAATCAGCAAATAGCATTCAAATTCTGGAAGAAGCTTTTTGAATTTCATTTTGCATTAATACCCTTGGGAAAGGCATGAATTAATATCTTCTCCTTCCAACTCTAAGTAAATGGTATGGCACATCCTCTGCAATATTTTCTCTAAGTAAAATGTAAACTATATTTTGTCTATTACATACATATCAATTTTTAATCTATTATATATTTTTGTTGTGTACTTTAAGCCTTACTTTCCAAATAGTCATTTTACAGAGCATCATAAATATTCCAATATTTACTACTTTCCCAAAGAATCATCATAAACTTATATGTCATTTATATACCTTTAAGATTTTTATCTCAATTTAATACTTTATTGAAAAAAAAAAGTAAAGTTTATTTCTTTTTTTTTCAGGTATATTATACTTAAAAAAAAAATTCAAATTATCCCTAAAGGCATTTAGTGAATTCAGTTATCAAAAGTAGTTTTTTTTATAAGCCCAACCTCATCTGGTGTAGTCACAATAAGAGAGCCTTTAATGGGAATTAAATTCATTAGCTGATAACCTGACTTTGGCAGTAAGCCACAGTAGTATGGGAGATTTTGTAGAGAAAATTTGATAGCAATGATTTGCAAGATTTTGCTCTATGGTTTGGTTTGGTTTTATGGCATATCAAGCATTGTAAGTTATTTAATACCAAATTCTTTTTATACATATATATTAAATATATGATTTCTAAATACATTTTGTAGATAATATTTATAAACGAGCCTGAGCTCATTCTTTTTCACACAGTTAAATGGTTTCAGTTATTTCTATCTAATACAAATATTTCTATTTATTATTAATCATTTGTTTGCACACAGTTTAATGTTTTCAAGTATTGCCATTTAAAACAAACAATTTAATTAAACATCCATCATTTGTTTACTCACAGTTAAATGATCAGACAGTTCTATTTAAAAAAATTCAGTTTAGCATAAATCAACAAAGTTAAATGGTTCCAAGTAGTGCTATGTATTACTAAGAATTCGATTAAACATCAGTCATTTATTTACACAGAGTAAAATGATTAACAGTTCTATTTCAAGCAATTCAATTTAGCATAAGTCATTTGTTTGCATTCTGTTTAAATGACTAAGTACATAGTTTAAATGTCAAATAGTTTTATTTGACTCATAGATAGGACCCTATAAGGTGAAATCACTTGAGGCTAGAGGGGACCTGGAAACGATGGCAATAAATGGGTACTCCACATTCTCCAAAGCTCTATTAATGAAGCCTCACCATCAGATTTTTTAGTGTCATATCCAGGACACATATTGCAGTGATCCAGTCTGTGTATTCTACTGCTGTGGCTAACTGGGTTATACATTGCTCATTGGTAAAGCCCATCTCTTGAGAAAAGGGGTAAAAATACAGTTGGGTGGGTGCTTGATTGGTTTTATGAAATGTCAACTCTCGTGGAGTTCTTTAATGCTGAATTTCTTTTTTCAAGAAATTACATGATTTCAGGTAACATATTATAATAATAATAATCTATAATTATACTTTTAAGTAACTATGCTTAATACTAATAATTATATTGTTTCAAGTTCTTATTCCTACTGAATAAAAATATCTTTTTCCTCAGCTATATGGTTTCAAGTATTCTTAACAAATACAAATAATTTGCAGTTGTATGGAGTAATGGCAATAAAAGGGTATTCTACATTCTACTAATAATTTGCACACAATCATATGGTTTCATGTATATCAAGTAATTGTACTGTTTTAAGTAACTAATTTTGTAAACAATTATAGCTTCTAATAACTATTCTTAATACAAATCATTTGCACAAAATTACATTGTTTCAAGTAACTATTCATATTTAATGATGATAATCATTTACTTGCACAGTAATATAGTTTCAAGTATTTTTACCTAATACAAATAATTTTCAAACATATCTCTTTGACTAATTGATGAGAACCTAACAAGTACTATTATTACCCAATCACAATAGACTTAGGAGTAATGGTACAATGGGGAAACTCTACACTCCCCAAAGTTCCAGAACTTGAACCTCATCTCTGGATGCAGTTCAGTGTCATATTCAGTGCACCCTATTTCAGTGGGGTCTTACATCACTGCAGAAAGTTCAGTCAGTGTGTTCTAAACTATGCCACCAGGGCAGAAAAATACTCTGAAAAACTGTCTGATAAAAAAAATTACATTCAGTGGCACAATATTGGATATATTTGGAAAATCTTACAAGGTTTGCAGATAATTCTTTTCTGATGCATACTAAGATAGATTCTATACGATATAGCATCAGGGATTTATGCACAATGCAAGTTGCAGACAATCTAGGGATTATACAAAGAGCCTCATAAAAAGAAATTTGCATTTGGATTTAAGTTTACATGATACCAAATGTACAGAGGAAAGGAATGACTGTATGTATCACCAACAGAACTATACTCGTCTGATTGTATAAATAAAAATAAGGAAAATAAATTCCTCTGACAAAAACCAGGGATTTAAGCCATGACATGAAATATCTACTTAACTCTCTGGACATTTTTATCACTTGGTAATATGAGTGATGAGAAAGCTGATTTTCTCATTGGAAAGAATATTTTTTTTATCTCTTCAGATTCTATTTTGGTTATATTTGTTAGATACAGAAATTATAATAACATATAGGTATTACGGATTTTTGAAGTTCATGACTGTATTGACTGAAATGAAAATTATGTTGTATCAGTTTACTAAGTAGCAGAGTTTACATCTCTGCTTTAAAATTGACATTCAAAAATCTTTAATTGAAAGATAAAGATTGTAACCATCTTAGATATGAAGCAGAGTCTACCAATTCTAATATAAAGAAATTTTGAGAGAGATCGAGATATATACTGTGATTATGACAGATTTTAGATGTGTGCAAATGAGTCGAAGATTAGCTAATTGATGGTCAACCAGAATTGCCTTCTCTTTGACTGGTTGCTGTTCAAAGGCTAAAGAACACAGTCAACTATATAATAACAGTTGAGGGTTGAAGAGATGGAGTTGTGTCTTTGCCAAAAGGCATTAGGATGAAGTGAAATACTAACAGCCAAGTTTACGATTGGAACTTGGCCTGTTGAATCCATATCATGCTATGATAACTGTTATGCCAAATGCACCTTGTGTGTGTATATATATATATATATATATATATATATATATATATATATTGTTCTCATTAATGTAGATGCATGAAAAGATATTGATTAATTTCTGGTTGATTGGTTGTGCTTTATAGCATATCAAGCCTTGATGGTTATTTAATGCCAAATCCTGTTCATAGAAATATATCAAATATACATGATTTGTAAACAAATAGTTTGTAGGTAACATTTTTAAATGAGCCATAAATGATTTGTTTGCACACAGTTAAATGGTTTCAAATATTGTTATTAAACACTAATAGTTGTATTTGTACCCAAATGTTTATAAGCATTGCTATAAAATACTAATAATTATATTGAACATTAATCATTTGTTTACACACAATTGGTTTCAAGTATAGAAAATGATTAAATAGTTCTAATACCCTAACAGGTACTACCACTCCAGGTAGAGTGAACCTCGGAGTAATGGCAATAAAAGGGTATTCTACATTCCTCAATGCTCCAGAACATCAGTCTCACCATCAGATGCAGTTAAATGTCATGCCTAGAACATGATTGATTGTTATTGTTTTATGGCATATAAACCCATAGGGTTTTTTTAATGGCAAATCCTGTTTGTGCATATATATTAATGATTTATAAGCAAATAGTTTGTAGGTAACTTCATTTTTAGATGAGCCAAAGCTCATTTGTTTGCATATAGTTAAATGGTCTCAACTATGGCTCAATACAACTGACCCTCAGCCACCACTTTCTAGTACCTTTAAGATAAAATACTGCTGGGTGTTTGCCATAAGAGCAGTTTGAAGAATACATTTGGGACAGTCATGACATGACCAGGCAACTAATCAGATCAGGCCTCTCTGACTGGCCATCTAGCCCAGAAAAGGTCAAAACAGAATGATACAAGTTAAGTGATCACTTTGGTTGCCATGTCACGGACTAAACAGCCACCAGGATGCCATATTTAAGCATTACAGGTTGCCACCTTTGGCCAACAGGTAGCCTCATTGGAGAAGGAGTGTTACCTCACTGTAGAGGTGCGATCAATGAATTCTTAAGCTGAACAAGCGGATGACAAGATAGATTTAGATAACACGATAAGTACTGGTTCCAGTTTGGTCACTAAAATTGAGCTGCATTAAACCTGGTCAATAAATTGAGTGTTAGATAACCTAACAAAAAGTGATTAAGCTTAATTGCCTAATTCAGGTAAAAATAACTCTCATGGTTATGCAAGAGTTTAATCCTTACTGAGAACCCAAGACTCATAGTCTTCTGAGACCGAGTTAAATTTACTGAATATGTTTTAATATAGCATTATTTTTGATACTCACTGCATGGGTACTCCACACTTTAAGCCTTGTGTGAAACTCAGTTAAGTAGAGTAAATGTCTATGATTTTATGAGAGATTTTCTAGACAGGTTCATTCAATTTAAAAAATAACAGACTGGCAAACTTTACACCCACATATTCTCTCATTTCACCTTGTAGTGCCATTAAACTAAGTTAGATAAATGTAGAATCTCCAAAGCAGTTGTTTTAAATGTATAACTTTAGATACAAGTGCTTGCTGTGAGTAAAAGCAGCTGATAGTGAAATTGGAGTCTTAGATGTTGACCGTTGAGATTAAAATTGATGTTACTGGTGTCTGATTATGAACTTCTGAGGTTGAGGTGAAACACTAAACAGAATTTTTTTTTTTTTTTGCAGACTAAGATTTTTTACTATCTAAAATATTTTAGTAGTTTGAAGATAAATCTACAAAACCAGGTTAGTTATATTGATGCATTACACACAGGAAAATTGAAATTTTTATCTGTATATTAATAAAATGGACTTGGCAAGCCAACTTCAAATCCTGGATGAGGCTGGTGTTTTACTTCATGCTAATCTTCTTAGAAAAGGCATGAATCCATATTTTCTGCTCCTAGCTATGGATAAACAGAAGGCAGACTAGTTTCTCTAGCCTTAGTAAGGAAACTAATCTAGTAGTAGGGAGGTTAAATTCAATGCCTCCTAGCTTGACTTAATTGGCAAGGAGGGTAGTTAAAACACCTAGCAGGATTAAAACAATATTTATCAAAAAGGTAGATGGACTACTCTATAGGTTAACAGTCATCTAGCAAATCTTTACTTGAACTGGCAACTGGTGGATATAACCTTAACCATGTGAAAAGTGAAAACATAATCTGTGCAAGCTTAGCAATATGTATTTACCCAACCCCTTCACCATGAGCAGGATGTGACACAATGTCTATTTTTAAGCAAAGTCATCATCATCATCATGACGTGCGGCTAGCATGGATATCCCTGACCCTCTCTCTCCACGTCTCCCTATCATTCATCGCCTCCGGCAGGACTTCAGAATTACATCCCATATCATCACATAGCTGCTGTATGTATGTTCAAGCTGGTCGTCCTGCTTTTGATTGGCCATATGCGGGGATCCACAGGAGCACATCACTTACGATCTCGTCCTTGCTTCTCCAGCAGTGTCCGGCATGTCTGGTTCGTCTAGCTTGTATAGTTTTCGTGATAGGTGGTAGGTGGCCGTACAGTTGGCGCCTTGTGGGGTGTTGCTGCCAGGACCTGTTAGATATTGCTCGCAGCATTCTAGTATAATTGCCGTCGAGCTTCTTCTCCAACCGTTTAGTCAGCGTCCAAGTAGTGCATCCATACAGCAGTATCGACACGACCGCAGCCTGGAAGAAACTGCGTTTCATTTTATCGGTCAACTGGTTTGAATTCAAAGATTTCCTTCCCTTTGGCTGGTTGCCATACCAAGATTAAAGACCCAAGTTTGCCCAACTATTTATCCATAGCTGGAGGTGGAGAATAGATGTAAATGGATTATACCTTTCCTGAGAGTATTAGCACTATGTGAAATATAAACAACTTTGTCCAGGTCTTGAACATCAATAGCTGAATACATTTCCTACAGTAATAACCATTACACCATGTAAATAACTTGGTAAAAATAACAGATCAATGTTAGATTTTTATAAGAGCAATACACTTATAATTCTCTATATTAGGAACTTAAAGTCTAATTTACAGCTGAATGCTAATTTAATGGAGTCTGGATACATGTCATTTTTTAATCATGTAAATTCTTTATATAAGGAATAGAAAAATGAAATGTTAATCAGAAGCTTTCACTCTTTCCAAAATGGAAGCCTCAATGTCTTCATGGACCACTGTTACAAAAGGAACCCAAGAGGTTCATAGGTCATCTAGTTTTAGAACAAAGGCAAAGGCCCTATCATAAGATGGCATATGATCCTAGAATATAGACAGAGGGAGTCATAAACTCTTATTTATGACTATTTGATAGAAAATGTTTTCCCTAAATCTGAAAAATAAATAGTTTTATGTCATAGTTCACATTTCTTTTTATAGATAAAGATGAGGTTTGTCCTGATAAACCAAAGATGAGTGTGGTCAAACAGAACAAATTACAGGCTTTTGGAATTTCAAATTGTTGATAAAACTCAAGTGGACTTATCTTGGCCATGAATATCACTGATCAACATTTTAGAAATGAATCCAATATCAGAATGGGATGAGAGGGTGGGCTACTTATACTTGATTTCCATTTCATATCTCTTGTTATTGTGAGTTTGATGTGAATAATGAGCAACTGATACCTTTGAAAGTAAACTTTTGGACAGTTTGGAGATAAAATGCCCATCCCAGACATTTTTTCATATGCATATTTTTGAAATTATAAAAACAGCCTGAAAATGATTGCCATGTTTAATCTTTTAATTTTCATGTTAATCTTACCTGCCCCCCTTCCCCTGTCTTTTTCTTGGCACTGTTTTCATTGCTGCTCAGTTGGTTGGGAAGGATATAATCAGTGATGTCACAGTTATCTCTCTTTGCTAAACATTTGCATAAAACCTGATGCTCACTTTATCTGTAATTGCCTGCAGGTATGGACATTAAAAAATAAAAAAGAAAATGTAGTTTTCTGTTTGATATGATTTAACTTGTAAAATTCTTGGTCTTAACTGAAATCTGTTTTCATTTTATCGGGAGATCTTTGAGAAAAATATTGGAAAAAAAAATGAAAATTTGAATACTACTTGAAAAACTTTTTTCTTTGATAAAAGAGCTCATTATATGTATAATAGCCCTTTTTCTTTCAGTAATGCCTGTATTAATTTCTGACCACTGATAAGACTTCTTGTTCTTTGATGTATTTCTCTAGTAAAATCATTAGCAATCCATTTGCATAAAATAGTTTGATTCTGTTTGTAGTGCTTTCATTAATTCCTGACCACTGACAATCCCTTCTTTATTTTGAATACATTTCTATCGTAAAATCATGAGCAATGTATTTGCATATAATTTTGAATACATTTCTTTAGCAAAATCATAAGCAATTTATCTACATAATACAAATAATAGTTTTATTCTGTTATAAACACTTGCTATAATTACTGACCACTAACAATCCCTTTCTTCTTGATTTACAATGCATTTCTGTTATATAAACTGATAATTTAGCATATGGATTAATAGAGAATGCTAAGAGTAGAGTTGATTTAACATAGACATCAGCACATCCAGAATTATTTATCCAACTCCCCATAGTGTTGGAACATAACAAAGTCAGAATGATATAGGATACCCAGCAGGAAGCAAGCATCCTGGGAGAACAAGCTCAGTTCTGTTAGCATTATTCTTCAGGGGCACCTCATCAGCTGGGTAATCAACCCAGCCCTTACACCTTTTAGATGAGGAGGCAAGTGCTGTCTGGGCTGGAGGAAGACTTCTTCGAACTGTGCTGAATAGCTACTTATAGGCCACTGGCCAACAGGATTTCATTGGATCTTTTGTACACACCTAGTAAACATTTATAGACAACCAATGCATATATACACTCAAAGAAAATTTAACCTATCTGATATTTGATTATATTTACAATACAGCCAGATCCAAAAATATATTTTTCACTAACCATGTATTTTATCAATTAAAAATGGCTCTCGTCAGCTAAACAGATAATAAGCTTAGGTAATAGCATTTAATTTATGGCCACTACATAATGAACTATTCAAAATGAAAAAATTAAAGTTAATTATGATTTTGTCATCTTCAATAATGTGTGTGTGTAAAGTGATAGGAATGCTCATACAGACAAAAGTGATGTGTAAAAGTATATATAAATACAGAATAACATACTATTTGTCTTATTGTAAGGTATTTGATTTTCTTAATATACACAGAGGTCTTCTCTCTTTCAATATTTAATGGTAGAAATAAATGAGGTACAAAATAGAAAATTTATTTGGTACATCTCTTGTATTATTTCCTTGAAGATTTATGCTCCAAAATAGAGACTTTCAGATTATAAACTTAAATATTTGAGTTTCTGTATCCAACGTCATCTATTTATTACACACACAAATTATGAACATATTTTCAAAAAATTACATCTAAAGATGCATTAATTTTTTTGAATAACTACTTCTACCAGGAAGGTATCATAGGTAGATGAAATTGGCAAGCTGCTGTTTTCTTGTTTTTTGTAGGCAGTTGCTATCAACTGCTGGCCTACCAAACCTGTCACAGTTTTGAATTCAAAGTTGCCCTTTTTATAGACCAATTACTTAGCTAGGCCATTGAGCTAATTCCTGGCCATCTTATCAAGCAGCTTCATTGAGGTAAGTTATTCTACTATATTTATACAGTTGGTTGATTTGAAATGAGTGTTCCTTTTCAAAGACTAGTTGCCTTACTGAGACCAGAGAACCCTGCCTGTCTTACAATTTATCCATAGCTGTTGGGAGAATAGATAGATGCATGCTTTTTGAAAAGACATTGGTGCAAAGTAAAAAGTGTTTCATCCAGAATTTCTGCAAGTCTATTTTCTATGTACCAGCCATATATATATATATATATATATATATATATATATGAGAAATATACAGAAAGAAAATAAAAACAAATTTCAGTAGGTTTTGTTATTTTTCTTAGTCTGAATTATTTTCATATACAAACACTAATGAGAGAGAGAGAGAGAGAAAGAGAGAAAGTAATAGAAAAATACAAAGACATACACATAATTATTGAATTTCGCATTGTTGGAACATTGTGGCTTGTTTTGTTTTATCATTTTTTAGGTATACTTTCAGGTTGGTATGTCGCAGACAAACAGAAAAAGATATTGTTTATTATCCAAACAAGTCTGCATCTTTCTACACCAAATTCAACAAGATTACATTTGTTGGCAACAGGTTTATAAAGTGAAAGTTTATTTAAATAATCCATTGTTCAAGACATTAACTGACCTCTCCATCTGTTTGTTAATGCATGACAAAATATAAATAAACAATCTATTCCTTTTGACATTTTCTTTATTACATGTTAATTGACTGTGCAGATCTTTTCTTCCCATCAGAGAGGGTCACATGAACCTCTACTTTTTCTTTATCAAACACTCATACTGAAATGACTTTAAAATCTATTTTTAATTTGAAGAAAATTTTCCAAAATTTTCCTTAAAGGATTGGAACATTAAAAAGAATAGGCTTCTCTTAAATTAAGAACTAACATCTATAATTTTCATGTATGAATTGGTTGGTTGGTTTGGTTTCATGCCATATCAACCTTTGTAGGTTATTTAATGACAAATCCATTTTTTAAACAAATAGTATTGTCAAAACATTTCTATTTCAAGCTATTCAGTTTAATCAAACAGTTCTAATTCAAACAATTCAGTTTAGCATAAGTATGCAGTTTAGTTCTATTTAACCCATAGATAGGACCTTATCAGGTGCTACCATTTTGGGCTAGAGTGAACCTGGGAGCGATGGCAATGAAGAGGTGTTCCGCATTCCCCAAATTTCCAGCACCACTGGAACCTCACCATCAGATTGTTTAGTGTCATATCCAAGACACTCCTTGTGGGAGGGGGTCTTACCCCTTTTCTGAGGTGCAGTCAGTGTATTCTACAGCCCCAGCCAAAGGGGCATTCATGTATGGAGGCCTAAAAGAAAAAAGTTGCATTTTCTCATTCTAGCCAACTAGAAACTCAATTCATAGTGTTCATTAAGGGATAAAATTTTACAACAACTTCCTCCTGAATCATCAAAACATTTTAATCTTTCTCCCAAATGGTGAGTCTGGTATACCATTTTAGTTGGAATCCAGTTGTCAAGTTATCAATTTTCAAGCTTTGGGCAAAGATGCTAATACTGTCAAAAATTGGAGAAAAAATGTTACAGATATTCCATTTTTAGGCTTTTTTTGTTATCCCCTATCAAACTAGGTTTCATAATCTGTGGGAGTTTGTATTAATCTTATTTTATTTGTCTCCTACCTCAAGAATTAGGATTTCATTTTCATAGCAGAAACTTATAAAAAAAGAATTGGTATATCTTTATCCTTTCAATCATTTATTTTGATTTACTTACAAAAGCAAAAAATGAATCAAGTGGCATTTTTTAATTTACTTTATAGTCTTTTTTTAAGATAAATTTAAACTCAATTTAGAATAGTTTTTATGTGTTGTGTGTATAAGACAAACAAGTAATTTCTGAAAAGTCATTTCATAGAATAAACCATCATGGCTTGATTTTTGACATCTGTTATTATATAAAGTTTTAAGTGTTAAAAACAGAAAAAAAATTAAGCAGTGGAAAATGTTACTTCAAAACTTTGAGAGGGTTCATTTTTAAAAAAGATTTAAAAAGTTCTTACTTGATTAAGAACTTGAATTTGAGAAGTAACTCATGTATTTCTTTAAAAGAAAGGACTAATAATACATTTGATTCAAGGCTTTAGAATGTTTTTAGAAAGTTTATATTTTTGATATTGATAGAGAAACCATCAATAATTTCTTTCACTTTATTGAATAATTGATTAATAAAATTTTCACATCATTATAAAAATAAAATGGATTTTCTTCTCATCACAGAATTATAAATAATTCTATTATAACTATTTTTTCTATTTTTAACCATTGGGAAAGGTATTAATCCCATTATTCTCCCTCCAGCTATGGGTAAATAGTAGGACAGACTGAATTCTTCAGCCTTGGTGAGGCAACTAGTCTAGGAGCAGGAAAACTCTGAATTCAAACCTGTTAAACTCTGCTTAAAAATTGACCTTGTGTCATATACTGCCCGAGCGGAGGGGTTGGTAAATAGGATAACTATTTTTTCTCTAATCATGATGATATAAAATGAAATTTAACTTGCACACATATTTTGTGTTACACATTAGATTTGAGGAACTTAGGTTTGTTTTCTTTTTTAATGGTATATCAACCTTCAGGGGTTATTTAATACCAAAGCCATCCTTGTAGAAAAGCAGTAATGATACTTTTTACCCATAGTTGGAGGGATAAAGAGGTTCATACCTTTCCTAATCATATTAGTCAGAAAATGAACGTAATAAGGTGACTCAAGTTTGAACTCAGTTACTTTGAGGCCACAGTCCAGCACTTTGAGGGACGATGGATCTGTTCATAGATCTGGATAAAGGCCTTAGAAAGGTTATATCAAAAAGTAACAGTGGTACTATTTACCAACCCCTCCGCTCGGGCAGGATATGACACAAGGTCAATTTTTAAGCGGAGTTTAACAGGTTTTGAATTCAGAGTTTTCCTTCTCCTAGACTAGTTGCCTAACCAAGGCTGAAGAACCTAGTCCGTCCTACTATTTAACCATAGCTGGAGGGAGAATAAGGGGGTTCATACCTTTCCCAAGGGTATTTGCCCGAAAGTGAACGTAATAGCGCGACTGGAGTACGAACTCGCGTACTACGATTCCGCAGTTCATCGCTTTAACCATTACACCACGAGGACACCCCAGTAGCACGACACTGTTACTTCAAAAAGTAACAGTGGTTCATGTCGTAAGTCTCCCTTCTGCATGCTACTGATGGTGTCCAAAGAAAGAGCAACAAATCTTGACTCCTGTGCCATCACAGAAGTTGCCTGATGGAGGTTGATGAAAATGCTAGACCACCTTTAGCTCCTGATTTAGAATTTAGGATTTAGACTTATCCTTCACCAAGATAGATTGCCTACAAAGTAATAGTGTCCAGATTACCCTACTACTTGACCGACCCAATAGCTGTGGGAAATTTTAAAGTATTTTCATAGTTTTTATGAGCACCATCTATTTTCTGTTGCTTTTTGAGTTGCAGTAAAAAATATGGTTGAAATACTAGACCAAAAATTAATTGACAATACTTCATCTATGAAATTCCAAATATAATAACTTTATATTAATACCATTGTGACTATCTAACTATCCTTGCCCTTGTGATTTGGCATTTATCATAGTAAATTGTAAAGGAATAGAGTGAGTAAGCCAAGTGAAACTTAACCCCTACATCCTCATATATATATATATATATATATATATATTAGTGGAAAATCAAGCTCATCAATGTTATTTGGTATCATATTTTTAATACAACTGATGATATGTATCATTTAGAATTTAAGAAGAATTTTAGCATCCAACTTCATTTTTTCCTGAATACAACTCATCAAATCTCTATCCAAGTGCAGATTTTCAGAGCTGACACTTGACAAATGACCATTCTAAAAATCCATAACAGTATTTTCTTTTTATCTGTTGTATTTTCAAAAACTAATGTCTTTGACTCAGCTTAAATATAACTAAAATCTTTGAAGTTAACTACTTAATGTCTG
Organism: Sepioteuthis lessoniana; assembly: GCA_963585895.1. Lineage (NCBI taxonomy): Eukaryota > Metazoa > Mollusca > Cephalopoda > Myopsida > Loliginidae > Sepioteuthis > Sepioteuthis lessoniana. The sequence goes on along the minus strand of OY757920.1, from coordinate 51,730,810 downwards.
GGTCAACAGGACAGATCACACACAAGCATGCACAGAATTTAGATGGTACTTTCCACATATATTATACTCAGCTGAAAAAAATATTTACAATCTAAAAGAAAATATATTCTTTAAAAAACAGGGACTAAAACATATATGAGATTTTTTTAAAATTATTTTAGCCTGAAATCTATTCATGTTAGTTAAAAGTAAGTTCAGTTCTTACTGGGCGTCTTGTGCCAAAACTAAATCAAGCTTTATAAATAACTATTTTTATTTCTTCAACTGTATAAAAAATTGAAATGCCAAAATAAATGATCAAACTAATTAACACATTTCAATGTTTAGAAAATCATAAAACAGAAACTAAGATGGGATATTACCAGATAAGCTCACTTGTGTATGTACTAGAGTTTCATATATATATATATATATATATATATATATAAATGTGTGTATGGAGGGACATACATTACCATAAAAGTAGGAAATATTGTTCTTCTTTAAAAAAGGAAAAATCAATGAATAACATTTAAGATTCAACAATTGATAATTTTGCTTTGCGTCTCAACATTATTGTCAATTACCTTTAAAAAATTAATAGATGAATGACAAATAAAAAGAACCAATCAAATACCAAACACAATTTCAGATTTTAGACCTTAGGAGTCATGGCTCCCAATTTTTCCCATTCTTTTTTATTCATTAATTTATTTGTTACTATGTGATAATATCAGATAAACACTGCAAGAGTTTTTGATGGGAAAACAAAAATTTAAGAAAAAATTTAAAGAATGAATCTATAATAATAAGTCAGATTTTATTCATCTGTGTGTCTATTCAAGGATCTCAGCTAAAAAGAATTTTTTTTAATTTTCAGTTTTGTTTAATGATTTTTGCTTGGATATTGGCCTTACCTCAGGTTCTAACATAGACTATTCAAAGTTGTCCTTCAAGGTCAGTGGAGGTTATCAGTTTGCAAAGTATGCTATTTCTGCCCAAAGAAAGGGAGACAGAAATACAAAAATATATTTTTACTTCATGGTGGAACACACATGATAAAATATGAATCAATTTTGTTTCTTTCAAAGTTAATTTTGCCATTTAAATAAATCTTGTTTTTGGTATACTGTTTTATATCAATTCTATTATTATTATGCAACTCATATACTGAAGTTTGTCATTGTTTCAATTTTTTGCAAAATGTCTCTAATTAAAAAAAAACATTCATCAAACTTAGGTAGAAAGCTAGTTTATGGATCCCTTTTTTAAAAATGAATGGCTTGAAAGATCTGCTAAGTGTTCTAGATAAGGTATTCCAATATCAGGTAGTATGCAGTGATACAAAGATAATATCAGAAGATTATTAGCATAAGAGTATTAGAAACCTTGTCATCTTTTAACTGTCTGTGTAAAGAAAGAATTACTTGTTAAAGACAGAAAGTTGGTTTCAAATCCACCTCACCAGGGATGGAGTGGTGTGGGATGGTTTGGATTTAAAATCAGAAACTACTTTATCATTTCTGTAAATATGTCATGAATGTTTTCCACAATGCCAGCTAAAAGTTGACTTTTCACAAGTATGTATTTTCCAACCACTCCACACAGATAGGATGTGACACAAGCTCAAGTTTTAAGCAGAATTTAACAGGTTTGAATTCAGACTTTTCCTTTTCCTAGACTGGCTGCCAAATCAAGGGTAAAGAACCCAGAATGCCCTTCCATTTTCACAAGTAAGTAGTAAAAAAGGAATATATATGATTGAAAAAGATGAAAGAAATAGAAATAGTTTTATACAAAGAAACTTTCAGAAACTAATCAGAACTTTTCTTTGTTTTAAATTTGGAATGTCATGCATTTATGTCATGTAAATATTTCTGAGTTCATAAAATCTTGCTTATATATATATATATATATAAGAATTCATCAAAACATTGTCTTTTATCTTTTTCCCCAAGCAATGCCTAGTATCCTTGCTAGTCAGTTTCAAATCATTAAACCCATAAGGCTGTTTTAAATGTAACAAATATTTGTCTCTTGACATTTGGCAAATATAGCTGACAGCACTTGAATTTTTAGACAACTAAAAACTCACCTGTAAAAGTAAAAGTGATTTGCTTAAAAAAATTCAATGTTTAACTGCCCAGATAGGCTCATCTTTAAAGAAAATTTATCTTAGCTTTTCTGCTTTTGCCTTAAAATTTATTAGTTTTTCAGCCTATCAGTTCAAGTTGATTAACACTTTAGTCTTATTCACATAAACCTGACAAAATTTGTTGCATCTGCAGTTTTTAAAATCCACACAGAGTGCAAAGTAATTTTGTTTTGCCTAGAGCTGTAAATAAACTGCATGAGACATGAAGCACATTTTATTTATTGCCTCTTGAAAAAGTCAACACTAGGTAATTGGCAAAGGTAGACTGATCAGAAGGCCAAAAACACCAAGACACCCAAGTAAAAGTTTAAACCATTTTAATGATATGAATTCCTGTTGTTCCATTATTTTTTATATTATAATATTAAGATATTTCCTTATATGTTTGAAATAGTGATACTTGATAGTACTAGAAATTAAGCACTAATAAATTTTAAAATACTTTTTAGACATAGACCTTTAGAAATAAATGTCTGTTTAAAATTGTATATGTCTTTATGAACCGGATCCCAGTCAGTCAACCCTTGATCTACAGTTCTTCTGGTATTCAGTTTTATTCCTTCAGGAATTTCATTTTTTACACATCATTTCTCATCGAAAATTCTTTTAGCTGATTAACATCATAACTAAAACATTAAAATAAGTCACTAATAGGTAAATTAGTAAAAATAAGTTGTCAAAATCCTCATCATTCTTCATATAAAATGCAATGATTCTATAAAGAAAATTTCTTAAGTAGAGTCTATTATTTGGACCCTTGTTCACGATAAAAGCCTATCAAGTTCTGGAGAGACTAAAAAGAAAAAATACAGAAATCTTTATACTTACACCATTCCTGACTTTGTTAGAAATACCCAACCCAGTAAATGTCAAAACTTGAGAAGAAAAAGTTGTGTGTGTGTCTCTATCTCTCTCTCTATATATATATATATATATATATATACTAGGTACAAATAAATTTGTCAAGAGAACGCTTATCTGGAGTGACCCAAAATGCTGGTTGGACAATTGATTTAAGAAGACATTGGGAGATATAAACTCTGAATGTACTGATCTATATATGGGATCATTTACTGTAATCTCGCTATGTTAACTGTATGTTTAATCTTGAGTAAACTGAAATACTTACTCAAATTGTTAAAATTTTCTTTTTTTTTCAGCATATTAGTATAAATAAAAAAAAAAAGGAAAAAAATTCTCTCTCTCTCTTTATATATATATAGTATGTATATGTATTTTTATGTGATTATACAGAGTTTACATAAAGTATATCATCCTTCCCTAATTATATAGACTCATCTCTTAAAGTCTATGCTCAATAGAAATATGACTCTTATTATTATATAGACCAATCAATAGAAGTATTTACTAAGCTCAGTATAATCTCACAATTTGCCACAAGTATAGGGCACCCAGTGTAGACCAAAATCATGATGTCTCTATTTAACCACATTCCCCCAGGTGCAATATATGATGCATGATATATTTAACAAAGGGTCTTCTGTGTCTATTATCATGGGGTTCTGTCTTCTCTGTCCCTTCCACTTATAGTGAAAGGACTGGAATCCCAAGAACTATTTTTGGTACATTCCCTCAAAAGACAAGACAATGACTGAGGGAGCTGAACAGATACCACACCTTAACCTCAGAAGAAAGGTGGTTGATTGTCCAAGCTCATTTGCACCATTGCTTCACAGGAATATCCAAAAGTATACTTTCTATGTATGAGTGTTTTCTTTATTTTTATATGTATTTGTAAGAGTAGGATAAAGTTATGTTTTGAATATGTAAACCGATGGAAGCATTCAGTACTGCTTGGCAAGTATTTTCCTATGGTTTATCTTTATGTAATTTTGTCTCCAATAAAATGTGAGGAAAAATAAAGAGAGACTGTAGGAAATATAAAAGATTCCTACCTTCACTAATTTTGGTCTACATGCATGCATCAATCCTTCTTGTGTGTGTGTGTGTGTGTGTGTATAAAACTTAAAAAAACTAAAAATGCCTACTTTGAGCTTTGCAAGTTGTAATAACATGTAACAAGGGAGAATTAGCATTGAACTGTTGAAACATTAGTTTTGGGGTTTTATGAAGTACAGAGGATTTTTTAGATTATATCTGCTATTGCGTCAAACCTTCATAAATTCTTGATCTTTAATTATATATATATATATATATATATACACACACACACACATAAATAGATATATACATACACATAGTCAAATGCAAACTGATGATTCAAATCATTTTTTAAAAACATTTAAAATCAAATGATGTCCTTTAGTGTAATTGGCAGATTCACGGTGGAAAATTGATTGGATGTCTATTTTTAAAGGTTTATTTTAAGAGTCTTTGAAAAGTAATTTAAATCAATGGTCTGCATTTGACTATATAGTGGCTCTCTCTCAGATGTTAAGCACTTTAGATGGAACAATGTAAATTGGATTTATTTTTTTCTTCACAAATATTGATTATATATATATATATATATATATATATATATAGTTAGCTTTTCTAATGAGAAATGTTACAAACATACATTCCCTTTATTCTCCATGAATACAAATATTTCATTAGTATTAAAAAAACAAATAAATACACATGTTCTCTACTCAAATCTAGCATATATACACACATTTCCTGTCAAGTCATTTATAAATATATATATATATATATGTATATTATAAACACATTTCTGACTTTCCTATTACATATCTATACAATAAATGTATACATATTTCATGTATATGCTTTATATATATATATATGCAATATAGGTATACTTATTTTCTTCTACATTTTTTTATGTGTACATGTGTGGTGTAATGCATTGAGTACAGAACCTGGCAATGGGGTTTGGCTCCAAGATCAAACACTGACAGAATTGGTGAGTGATGATCGAAGTCAAAGGTTTTGAGCCATCATGTGAACTGAATAGAATAGGATGTTGGTTAAAATCTGCACACTGGTCGGTTGATTAGCGATCATGTGGTAAAAAAAAGTTGCTTTCAGGAGTTGCAGTCAAACCACAGGAAAAAAAACATATTTGATGCTTCTTAACATTTAGAAGCCCCCTGCTTTTAAAGAAATATAGAAGATGCAAAGAGTTTCTCTTGCCTATGAAATGAAAGCTGGAAGCCTATAGAAAAGATGGTTTTAATTTAGTTTAAATGACAGTTTATGAAATATGGGGATTTTTAGAAAATGCACCTTTGTAAACTTCTTATGTCATATGGGATCAAATGACAACTTTTTTGACAGATTCAAAAATATAACACATGCATACAAGTTCACACTTTTATGCACTTCATATATGCACACTTTCTGTTTATGTTTTTATAGAAACATATTTCATTGCATATATATATCAATGCACTTTCTACACATTTATATGCATTTCATATATATATATATACACACACTGTTTATATCTTTATAAATAAATATTTCATTGCATAAATATATAACACATGCATACAAGTTCACACTTTTATGCACTTCATATATACACACTTTCTGTTTATATCTTTTAAAAAATATATTTCATTGCATATATATATATATGCGCACTGTCTACATATTTATATGCACTTCATATATACTCACTTTCTGTTTATATCTTTATAAATACATATTTCATTGCATATATATATATATATATATATATATATATATATATATGCACTGTCTACACATTTATATATACACAATACTTGTGAATGCATGACATAAACATGTTTGGTTGATTATTCTATTTATTGGCATATAACCCTTGTGGACTATGCAATGCCAGATCATTATTTTCATTATCTTCATGTGTATTAATATATTACTAGAAATAATTAACTTCATGTATATTACTAATTTGATAGAAATAATTTTCTTAATCTGTTTCTCTCAGCATGAGTGAACCTCAGCCACCACTTTCTAGTACCAATAAGAGTTGGGTGTTTGTTTATCATAAGAGCAATTTAAATAATTTGGTTGAGACTTAATCATATAGATGCTAGTGGTTGACATGACCTGCCAACTGATCAAACTAGGCCTCTCTGACTGCTTATTGAGCCCAAGTAAGAGTCAAAGTGTAGAGTGACAGGTCATGTAATCACTTAGTACCCAGTTTACAGACCATTCCACCACCAAGATTCCATCCTCTGGCATTACAGTTTGCCATACATGACCAATAAGTAGCTTCATTGGTGCAGTTGGAATATTCTGCAGCCCTAGTGAACCTATTTGGGGAACAAAGGTGGTGTCATAGTTATCATCAAAGACAATGAAAGTTAGTGAGCTAAGTTCAAATTCTGGATAAGGCTGTTTGTGTTTCACTTTGTGCTAATGTCCTTGGAAAAGGCATGTCTCTTCTCTCCGCAGTTATTGGTAAAATAGTAGTGCAGATTCGGCTCTCTAGCCTTAGCATGGCAACCAGCTTAGGAGAAGGAAAAACTCTGAATTCAAAACCAGGAGCTGGAGTCCCTAGTCTAATGTTCAGTTCAACTTTATTCTGACAACTCTTATGGAGACACTCATGCCAAATCGTAGAGCATCTAGGCTTTCTTTAGGAAAAATAATCAGTGTTGTGAAAAGAGAAGACCAGCAGCTTGAGTAACTGCTGGTCTTTTATATAACTTTACCCAGGCCAATGGCATGATCTGGATAAAGAGTTATAATCTTGAAAGGCTTATGAATGCCTTTAAGAATGTCTTTTTGCTCACTCATAGATTTTCAACAAATGCCACTGTGCATCAGCTTGTTCCGCTATTTTAGTAATCAATACATTAGCTTAAAAAAGATTTGAACAAAAAAATAATTAGTGTATTGTTTTACTATGTTAAACTAACAATAACTATTTGATAATTGAACTAAAAATTAAAAGTAAAATTTTCAAAGATTTTCTATAATAAAAGGTAAACCTATTTTTCTAGCACTAAAAAGTTTGTCTTAAAATTAATAATTTATTAATTATTTGTGTATGTATTTACTCAATTGTACCATCATGAGTAGAATGGGACACAAGATCAATTCTTCAGCAGAGTTTAACAGGTTTGAATTCAGAGTTTTCATTCTTCTAAACCTGTTGCCTAACGAAGGTTAGAGAGCCCAGTTTACTCTACTGTTTGCCCATAGATAGAAGGAGCAGCGTAGTCTAGAATTTGAACCCTGGTTGCTCTGTCCATTTCTTTTGATAACATCTGTTATACCATGAGCATCTCCAGTCAAGTTTATGTTAACTCCCAAGGAGAATATACAGTGTATTAATATGAGTACTGTTAATACACCAATTTTTTTAACCAGTGAATACACAGGTCTGTATGTATATTGGGTCATTTACTATAAGCCAGCTTTACATTAATTATATTACCTTTATGTTTAATCTTGGGTAAATTGAAACATGTACTGAATTCCAGCAGTGGAATACCCATTCCTATTGCCCAGGGTGAGGATACATGGGTGTGGAGTGGTCAGTATTTTAAGGGCCAAGCATAAAGGTAATATAGGTGGATTATAGTAAAAGATGACATATATAGATCAATGTCACAGATTTTTTTTTTTAATTGGGATGTTTGGTTTGGTTATTTTAAAACTATTCAAAGCTCATTTGTTTGATCATAGTTAAATAGTTTCAAATATTGCTATTTAACACTAATAATTTTGGTCATTAGATGGTTTTAAGCATTACCATCTCAGTGGAAATGAACCTCAAACACTGCCTTCATGATTAAAAGGGTTGGGTATTTTTTGCCTCAAAGACAATATGAAGAACATATTTGAGATAATCATATCGAAGCTTGGGCTTGACCCAACCAACTGAGTGATTGAATCAGGCCTCCATGACCATCTATCTAGCTTGATAAGAACCAAAGTGGAGTATGACCAGTTATGTGACTATTTTGACTACCAGGATATGGACTTTTCATCCTCCAGAATCCTGTCTTCAAGCATTACGAGTTGCCACCTATGGCCAACAGGCAACCTCATTGGAAGTAGGGCTTACCCTTCAGTAGAGGTGCAGTGTATTCTATATCCCCAGACAACAGAGGGTGACAAAGTGGAATCTATTGCTATTTGTATGATTGTATGCATGTGAAAGTACCGGACATTGGCCTAGGGGTTAGAGTGTTCGCCAATGGCCCGGGAGACCTGGGTTCAATCCCAGGTCGAGTCATACCAAAGACTCAAAAAATGGTACTTGATGCCTCCTTGCTTAACACTCAGCATTATAAGGTACGGATCAAGGGTAAAGTAGAGCAATCCAGGGAAGGAGTAGCGCCCTCCCTTACACATTGGTGTTGTAGCTATCGAAAAGGGAGCCTTCGGGTTACCCTCGACTATGGTCGACTACTATGCATGTGAAAAATAAGTATGTGTTACTTACTGAGGCTATACAGAATTTGAATACTATCTATACATCTTTTTATACCTTAATCCATTCATATGTATTTATCTAACGCATCTGCCACAAGAAGGATTACATAAGGTCAATTTTTAAGTAGAATTCAACTGGTTTGAATTCAGAGTTTTCCTCCTCTTAGACTGGTTGCTGTAACAAGGCTAAAGAGCCCAGTTTAAACTCCAATTTAACAATAGCTTGGTGAGAAGATAGATTCATGCCTTTCCCCAAATTGGTTTGGTTTGGTTTGGTTTTATGGCATAACATCCATTGTTGGTTATTTAATGCTAAATCCTGTTTTAACATATGTATTAAATATATGATTTGTAAACATATTTCGTAGATACACACAGTTAAATGATCAAACAGTTATATTTCTAACAATTCAATTTAGCTTGTCATTTGTTTGCACGAAGTTTAAATGTCAAACAGTTCTATTTGACCCATAGATAGGACCCTATCAGGTGCTTCCAGAGTGGACTTGGGAGCAATTGACAATGAAGGGATACTCTGCACTATCTAAAGCTCCAGCATTACTGGAGCCTCACCATCAAATTGTTAATGCCATGTTTAGAACACTCATGGGGGAGGCGGTCTCATCCCTCTGCAGAGATGCAATCGGTGTATTCCACAGCCTCAGCCAATTGGGCTGCCTTTCCCAAGAGTATTTGTATAAATTAAAATGCAAACAGCCTAGTCCATGATTTGAACTTGGCTCATCAAATCCATTTTCTACATTGATAACCATTACAATACATGCACCTCTTCAGAATATCTGCACAATCTGGCAGGGATTAGATTTTCACTCTCTAGCACTTCTGCACAGATTAAAATGTACTTTCCATATAAAACAAGCATATATAATATAATAATAAAAAAAATGCAAATAAGAAAATTGTTGAATAAAAAAGTGCATAATACTATAATGGCAGAGCAGTTATTAAACCTAAAAAATACTATAATTATAAACTCAAGAAGTCTGTTATTCTGAAGTTTTGTGTGGTGCACACAATCATCAGCAGGAAGTGTGAGAAACATAAAATGTAATGTAGTGAAAAAAGTACACACTTATAAAGGTGACAATATGCATCCTAGAATATACAGAAAAATAAAATTAATATCTAAGTATAGATATGTTGATAAATTTCTCCTGTGTAATTTACCACCTAATTCCATATTTATTCTATATTTTGAGAGCCCTAATTATATATGTATATTATTCCTCATCTCAATGTCACATATACTTTTATGTTACTATGTAATATCCGACATCATATTAGCCCCATTTTCCCATTTTAATCTGATGACTTGAAACTTCAAGTAATGGACTTTCTGCATTCATATATTTTTAGTATATATATATATATATATATATATATATATATAAACCTAAAACTTATTATATAATATGCATTATCATGTCTCATCCACATACCATGAAAAATATATATCTAAAAATGAACCATAAAAACAGCTGCAACTTTTGCCTTCACTTCTGTCATCCTGCGTTCATCATAAAGTAAAGAATATGTGAACTTGAAAAAAAAATACAAATACCCCTTTTGAAATTTTAATCATGGTTTTGAATTCAACTCAACAAAGTGGAGGATACGAAGCTAAAAATATTCTGAGTTTCATCAAGTTTCTTAAATGATACATATGAAACTATCCTGTAAAAAATGGCTGATATCCAATGATAGTTGAAATTCACTTCTTTTTCTTTCAAGTATTCCAGTCACCCAGAAAGATAATTGTTTCAACAATATTGTCTTCATAAATTTTTATTTACAGTCATGCTTAAACTGGTCTTCTTATCTTGTTTTTTTTTAATGGTCTAGTAGATATAAGCATTGTTTAAAGTCTCTCTAGTTACCTGATGAATGTGAGTTCAATTTTTGGATCTGGTAGTCATAAACTCTGGTTTATTGGAAGAGACAAGCAACATATCAAAGATGAATTTGCAATGAAGAATTAACTAATACAAGATCTTCTCATAAGGCATAGACAGTGAAATGAGAATAATATACCAAAGCTAATTAAATAAAGGATTCAGTTGGTAATTCGCAGAAAGTTATAGACTATAACAGACACCTGAAGAAGCTCAAAGAGTACAATGGCTGAAATGTTGGAACTACAATAACTATCAAGTTAAGCACACAATTTTTAGTAGATTTGTAAATAATGAATAATAATAACTGCTCTCAGAGACATCTTCCTAAAGTTCTCTTAAAGTTGAAGTTCTTGGTTATATATATATATATATATATATATATATATATATATATACATATATGTATATGAATGAATGAATTTTATATATATATATATATATATATATATATATGAATGTAATTTCAATATGAATGAATGAATGTAGTTTATATATATATATATATATATATATATATATGAAATTAATTTCAAAATGTATTGGAATAAATGAATGAATGTTATATATATAAAATATTTTATCAATATGTAAAAATTAAATATTTCCTTATATATATATATATATATATATATATATATATATATATATATATATATGATTAAACATTACAGACATTTTTTTGTCTACCTATTTTTTTGAATTGCCATATCGATCTTACGATATTTGGTGGGAATCGGTTGATAAACCTTCCATAGTTATTTCCCAAATTATTTCTGCCCAACCTTGAGCCATCATCAGTTTGGGTAGAAAGTACTTGGGGAAATAACTAATTATGGAAGGTTTATCAACCAATTCCTGCCGAATGTCATAAAATCGATATGGTGATTCAAAAAGGTTAACAAAAATTGTCTATAATGTTCAATCAAATATGTATCATTGAAGAAATGCAGCCTATATATATATATATATATATATATACACACACACACACATATACACACTAAATATTTAATGTTCTATCTATCTATATATATTAACCAATGTACTTCTTTATACTTGCTATAAATGCTATACTTAGATCAAAACTAGTCATAATTATAGTAATAATGGTGACTTGAAAAGTCTTTTGTCAAAGAAATGTTGGGCTAAACTGCTGGACATATTCAGGCTTGAAAAGTTACACAATTCTTTTGAATTGTTTGTAATAAGCTTGATAACATGTTCAGACAATGTATTTTCTATTAATTTTTCAGCATTGTTCAAGACAAAGATACACTGAAACACATTAGGAGGAAAAATAAAGAGGGATAATAAAAAATGAGTTACATTATTTGTTTATTTCAACACCTTCCCCTGGATCAGTTAGAATATATATCAAACTGTTAGGTCATCTATAGAAGACCGATAAACTTTTTTCTATTTCTGTTAAAGACATATTTTTTAAAATTCTTACAAAGTCTAAATGTGAGAAATTTAAAAGCCAATCTATACAGTCAAATTTCAGATTTTTATTCCTTATATCTTTTGTTTTATTTTCTTAATCTGAACACTCACATCTGGAAATCTTAAACCATATTTCACTTATTGTAAGTATTTTTTACATCAATGATTTAGTAATTTAAAAAAAAAAGAAGAGATTTACCTTAAGCAAAAAGAAATTGATTGGCTAGTTTTATGGCATGTCAACCACTGTTTGGTTATTTAATGCTGAAGTGAGTTTTTTTTTTATTCAAACAATGATATAGTTTCAAGTAATTAAGCATTTGAATCATATGTAAACAATAGTTTCAACTAAACTATTTTTAATACTAACAATTTGTACATAATTATATAGCTTCAAGTAACAATTCTTATTTCATAATAATCATTTGTTTGTCTATGGTTTCAAGTATTTCATGTCATTTTCAAACAGATCTATATAGATGAGACCCTAACAAGTGCTACCACTCCAAATCAGAATGGACCCAGGAATAATGGTTGGAAATAGATACTCAATACTCCCAGAGCTTCAGAATTAGAGCTTCACTACCAGATAAAGTTTAGTCTAATATCCAAGACACCAATTTTTGGGGATCTTACCTCTGCAGAATACAGTAGGCATATTCTTAGGTGTCAATAAGCTGGAGGAAGTTGGATTTTGTGATATGGTGATGTGTTGTAGTAAATGAATAGGAAGAATAATTGGAGTGTGGAGGATAAGTCATAAACAGAATATGAATGCACAGAATGATAGAGAATGACTTGTGGGTATAAAGGTCAATAAAATACTTACTAAACTTAAAGAACTCAACATCATATGCTGTTGAAATACACTTTTGGGGTAGTTTGATCCACATTTAGATTTTTTTGGGGGGAAAAAGCTGTTTTCAAACTTATTTAATCTTTAGGATAAAAAAATTCTTTTGATGCAAAATATCCCTTAGAATTTTATGGTCAATATAAAAGATTTTTTTTAATATCCAGTTTTCTTACTTTACAATTAATATACTCTTACCTGGTTGGTCATCCTATCTGTGGAGTTTAGAATAAGATGACTGTACCCTCTGCAAAGTGGTAAGACACACTCTCAAAAAAGGGGTATCCTGGGTAGGACACTAAACTGCATCTGGTTATGAGGGTTCTGTTCTGGATTTGGTTTGTTTGGGTTTTATGGCAGATCAACCATTTAAGGTTATTTAATGCCAAATCCACTTTATAAATATATATTAAATATATATATGAGTTGTAAACCCATTTTGTAGATAACATTCTTAAATGAGCCTGAGCTCTTTTGCACACAATTAAATGGTTTCAAGTATTGCTATATAACAGTTACAATTTAACATTAGTCATTTGTTTTCACACAGCTTGTTCTATTTGACCCATAGATAGGACCCTATCAGGTGCTACCACTCCAGGCTAGAGTGGAGCTGGAAGCAATGGCAGTATAGGTGTTCTCAACGTTCCCAAATCTCCAGCATTACCAGAGCCTTGCCGTCAGATGGGTTAATGTCATATCTAGAACACTCGTTTTTTTTTAAGGGGGGGTCTTAACCCTCTGCTAAAAGGCAGTCAGTGTATTCACCTGGGCTTGTCCTGTTTTGGAGCTTTGGGGTGTGTGAGTACTCCTTCATTGGCATTACTTCCAGGTCGACTCTGACCTGGAGAGGTAGCACCTTTTAGGGTCCCATGTAGATGTCAAATAAATATGTTTGAATATTATTTGTATTAGGTAGGAATACTTAATATCATCATCCCGTGGAAAAAATCTTAAGAGACTACACAAAAAATTTAAATATAAACATACAATGTATGCAATTTCCTAATCTCTAAGCATGAAATAACCACAAACAGATTGACACGCCACTAAAATCAATCATTTAATCAATCAGTCACTAACTTGTAGGCAAGTTGTTTAAACATATTGATGAGGAATGATTTCTGAAATTTAAAAAAATTTTCAAGTTTTGAAAAAGCATGGTTCACAATTTTTTTATGTCTAAGGTTTATTGAGTAGATTATTACTTTTTAAAAAATTTTTTTATAAAACTCCAATATTTAAAAAAAAAAAAAACATTATGTAATCAGTATTGATAAATTCAAAGCAAATGCAATAAAATACTTCTTTTGTTTTTTTCAGAAACCCATAGTCTAGATTAAAACAATGCAAATGAAATTCATTGGAAATTATAAAGAATCATGAAAGCACAAAATTTACAAAAATTGAAATTGAAAAAGAAAAAAAAAAAAGAAAAGGAAATCTACTTACTTTTTTTTGTTTTTACATTTTCTTAATTTTGGAAGAATCTAAAAATTACTCACCTGCAATAAAAAGAAAATAAATCATAAATACTTTTTTTTACATTGTAATATAGAAATAAAAGAGCTGATTAATGAGTTTCAGAATAAATCTATATCCATTTTTATCATTTTTTATAGATCCCTGGAAAGATCGGCTAAATAAATAATTTACATTTTAGAATAAAGAATTTGACAGTTTTATCTCATATTTTGAGATTTATCATTGAAATATTCAGAATTTTTTTTTTTTTCCAAATATTTTCTTTGTTTTATTTTTTTTCATACAGATTTGGCTCTTCCACAATCCAGTATTCTTCACTTGAATTTTATATCATGCTGAGCTGAGGGTTTTGTTTGTCAAGTTTTGCTTTTTCTATGGTATGTGGGTTCAGCAAATGTTATAATGCTTTTTGCTGAGTTTGGTTCTTTTACTTATTCTTTTTTCTAAGACTTCACACCTGATGTTATAGACTTGTTCCAGAGAACAAACATCCTATCAGAAGGGCTTAGATTATGGTAGCTGTATTCACTATAGAGGGGTAAGATCCCTCCACAAAAAAAATGGATGTTCAGGGTATGGCAGTAAACTGCAACTGATGCTGAGCTTCCAGTTCTGAAAATCTGGTAAGCGTGAAGTACTTCATTCACAATACTCTCAAATCCACTCAGACATAGTACTTGTTAATTTATGGTTGGTCAGTTGGTAGTTGGGTTTTATGACACATCCACCTTTGTAGGTTATTTAACACCAAATCCATTCATACAAATAACCAGTTCTATTTCAAACAATTCAGTTTAGCATGAGTACACAGTTTAATTGTCAAAAACATTTCTATTTCAAACTATTCAGTTTACTCAAACAGTTCTAATTCAAACAATTCAGTTTAGTATAAGTATAGATTTTTGTTGACACAAAATGTTAAATGTCAAAACAGTTCCACATTAAACAATTCAGTTAAAAAAAAAAGTACAGTTTCAATATCAAAAACAATTCTATATCAAGCAATTCAAATTAGCATATGAAAACAGTTCTATTTCAAACAATTCAGTTTAGCATAAGTACACAATTTAAATGTAAGTACACTGTTTAATTGTCAAAAACATTTCTATTTCATGCTATTCAGTATAGTCAAACAGTTCTAATTCAAACAATTCAGTTTAGTGTAAGTACACAGTTTAGTTCTATTTAACCCATAGATAGAGCCCTATCAGGTGCTACCACTCAGGTCCAGAGTGGACCTGAGAGTGATGGTAATAAAAGGGTGCCCCACATTGCCCAAAGCAGAGGTGCAATCAGTGTATTCTACAGCCCCAGCTGACTGGACAATCTATTTATGGGTCAAATAGATTAGTTTAAAAATTATTTGTGTTTGACAGGATTGTGCGCAAAAACAAAAAAAAACTTCTAAGAAACAGCTTCACAAAAAAATGTACATATGAATGTACAATGACTGTGAATCCCTGAACTCTAGGAAAAAAATAACCCTAAACAAGTTTCATATTTACTTTTTGAGAAAGTATTAAATTTTTTACTCATCAAGATAACTTTTCAATGTTTTTATTTTTAAAATCTAATTCATATATATATATATATATATATATATGTATATAACTAGCCCAACAAAACAGCACTTTTTAAAGAGATGTTTATTGAAGTAATACACTTAAAATGTTGATACCCAAAGAGTAAAGCAATTTTTCATTCAATTGGCAACTGAATAATAATTTTGTAGAGTAAGCATTCATCATCAAAATTCTTGAGATAATGAAAATCATCATCATCATCATCATATCGCGCTGGTAGCACGGATATCCCTGACCCTCTCTCGCCACTCCTCCCTATCGTTCATCGCCCTAGGTAGGTCTTCAGGACAACAGCCTGTATCCTCACATAGCTGCTGAATGTACGTTCGAGCTGGTCATCCTGCTTTTGCGCGGCCATGTGTGGGGATCCATAAGAGTACATCTCTTATGAGTTCATCTCTGCTTCTCCAGCAGTGTCCTGCATGTCTGGTTCGTCTAACTTGAATAGTTTTCGTGATAGGGGGCAGGTGGCCGTACAGTTGGTGTCTTGTGGGGTGCTGCTGCCAGGACTTGTTCAGGATTGCACGCAGCATTCTTGTGTAATTGCCATCCAGTTTCTTCTCCAGCCGTTTTGAATCTCTTTGATTGATTCTGAACAAAGTTTTAGGATAATAGAAGATATTTTTTTTCCTTTCAACTATGTAATTCTATCAAAAAAATATTTTCCAGAAATTTAGACCTACAGTACATGCTGAAATGCATGATTTGATTCTTGTGTAATGTTTCTACTTTTAACCCTCAAAGTCAATTTAAAAAAATGTCTATGTTTTTAAAACTTTGGACCAGTGCTGTCTATACAAACATGCTGATTTATTCTTATGTATTTCTTAAATAAAGCCATCCTCTATTTTCAGAATACTTAGGTTCACAAAAGAATAAAAACTCATTTAAAATTTAGCCAACAACCCACGTACCATTTTTATGTCTAGAGTAAGGCATTATAACATTACTTTTTTGTATCATTTTGGAAATTTAATCACAGTTGAGTGCCAAAGTAATGAAGCCTCTTAACCTTTCACCAAAATAACAAAAAAGCTAATTGGATTATTCTACTTTTATAATAGAATAAATTGTGTGGTTCTATAACTAAAGACATTTTCTCCCTCTCATTAGACAGGTTAATCATGTGACAGAGACCTTCATCTAATAAAGCCTTGAACAAGCCCCAAAAGATATCATCCCATTGTAATAAGAAAATTAATTGGCATGAAAACCATCAACAACTTTCTAAATACTCTGCAGTAAATTACATTAATAAAACAATCATTAGTTTTAAATATCAAAGAGGGTTCAAGGGTTCTTTTTTTTATATAAGTGAGGTATCATGGACTTTTGATATCATGGAAGTATAATAGGATTAGTGATAACATTGAGATTTAAAGGACTTTTGATATAAGTGGGGTATCAGGGTCTTTTGATGTCATTGCAGTATCATATGGGGTTTGATAACATTTAGGTATTATTAATTTATGATATCAATGAGCAATTCAAGACAATATAATTGATATGGTATAGGCCTACTATATGCCATGATTGCAAATGAATATAAAACATTAAAGATTCATTGAAAAACCAGAGAAAAATCAATTGATTTCAACTCTGATTGAATATCTATTAAAAAGTGAAAGATTCAATCCTGCTGTTTGTAATAATTTAACTTTTTTTTGAATGGTCGAAAGTTATTTTCTTAATTATCTTTATTTCACAATTTTTTTAATGACTTAGAAGCACCAAGGTGAAATAAGCAAAAACAGTTTTAAATCATTCAAGCCAAAATATAAACACATGAATATGAGCAACTAATACAAGAAGTAGCGACCCAAGAGCTTCATAAATATAATTTTACAAAATTAATGGAATAACTAATATTACTATATAAATACAAACGATTCCAGGATTATTATAATTATTATTACTATCATTAAATTACCAACAATAATAATAGTAATACTGATACCATTAATTTTATCTTACTATTGTTATCCCCATCAATTTTTCTTTTATTCACCTTTTCCACCTGAGTTTAAATCTGTTTTTATGGCAGCATTTAAATATAAGTTCATTATGTTTGTTTGATAGTTGGCTAGTAAATTTGTATCTTATGATGGTTATTTTTTCCTCCAGGCAAAAATTACATTTCTTAATAAATCTCCACTTAATTAGTAGAGTTAAGCACCTATCTCTCAAACTGCCTCAATAGGGCTGTTTGGTTTCTGAGTAAAGGGTTGAAAAAAGAGTGTCTATAATTGTGTAATCTCTGTTTCCAATTTCCTGTTGAGATTCCAATATAAACACTCTGCTTCCTTACTATTTTCTATTCAGAAAATAGTTGCTTGGTAGACCACTTTCTCAGATGGACGATCTTCTTTATTTCTACAATTACAAAGTAATTTATTTGTTCGCTGATTACCTATGAGTGATTTGTCAATTAAATTCTTATGGTTATAAATTATTTTTGATATATTATTCATGCAAGAATAACTAATTTCAAGTGTGTTCCTATGAAAAATTTTATTCAATGGTTTGTCCTTGTTAAAATGTTTTTCAATTAACTGAAGTACTTATCTATATTAATATTAGAAAGTTTACAGAAAGCAGGGTTAAATAAAATAGGTTAATTTATTGACAAGATTCTAGTTGCTGGGAGTTTTGTGAGTTGTGTAAAAGATTTTAGATACATAAGGATACATGACCCTAGACAGTGATATTATATATGTTTTTACCATTAACTTCTAGCCTGTGTCTTTTTGTTTCCACTTCCTTTTTTTTTTTTAACAAGTAAGAGTGCATTGAAAAAATATAAATTTTTTTCCCTCCATTGTGTGATGGCAATCTGAAAAAGCTGGTTTCTCTTTGCAAGCTGAAATAAATTTATAATAGCCAAATGACAGTTTGTTGAGTTTTTTTCAATTATATATAACCGGCTCATTGGTCTAGTGGGTAGAGTGTTCGCCCATGGTCCGGGAGACCTGGGTTCAATCACAGGTTACATCATACCAAAGACTTTAAAAATGGTACTTGATACCTTCTTGCTTAACACTCAGCAATACAAAGTAAGTATCAAGGATAGAATGGAGGAATCCAGGGAAAGGAGTAGTACCCTCCCCTATACCTTGGTGTAGAGCTATTGAAAAGGGAGCCTTCTGGTTGCCCTTGACTATGGTCATCAACTTTACTTACTTTATATACATATATTGATCCTTGGGATGAATCTAGTTTTTACCCACAATGACCCTCATGGTTAAAAATTTTGTATCAAACAAGAGAAAAAAAAAAGAAGTTAAACACTGATTGGTATTCTTTTCTGGAAGTTCATATGAAACTGATTTTTCTAGTTTTTGAAATTTTTCTTAGCCAATATTTCCTAAAATCATTAAGAAACATAAAAAAAAACAAACAAACCTCAAAATAATATTTATTTACTTTTAAGTCCTCACACATACCTAGTTCAGTTTCATTAGGTATGTGTTTTCACTTATTTTTCTTTAGATAGATGGTAATTTTAGTTGTTAATTGATAACCCCATTTTAGATAAGCAGTAAACAACCTGACAACCTTTCTCATTCAAGGATTGCAAGGCACTGGTTTGGGATTTTACCAAATGCAATACATTCTCCAATAACAATCTTGTCATGTCAGCCTTGAACCCAAGATTGGCTACATGAGATGTTGGGGATTGCAAACTGGCCAAATATGCATCTCTCTTAGACAGGTTTGCCTTAGCACCAGTCACTGTCAAAACTGGGAATATCAATCTACGTACCACCACTCTAATTCAGAAGATTGGTACAGTGGTTTCTCACCAAAAAAAAGAGCTGCATGAGGTGAAATGGCAAATTGAAGGAATGCATATCATTGGCCATTTTACACAGTAACTCTATTGATGTCTTATCAGAGGGACAAGAAAAATTAATTTATAATTATCATTATTATTTTGGTTAATAAAAAATGTTAAAAATGTCAAATTAAAACTCTTTTAAGTCAGAATATTTCAGTCTTTTTTATCAACATTTAAGATGATGATATGATATCTTCATATCAGTACAGACTATTTTCTTATATGTATTTGCCCAATCCTTTCACCATGAGTAGAATGTGACACAAGGTATATTTATGAAGCAGAGTACAGGTGGTTTGAATTCAGAGTTTTTCTTCTCCAAGACTGGTTGCCTTACCAAAGTTAGAGACCCCAGTCTACCTCACTATCTACTCATAGCTGGCGTTGGAAAAAGTTTTGAATCTATGCAATTCCCAAGGTCATGAGCACAAAGTGAAATACAAACATCCTTATTCAGGTTTTGAATTTGAGTTGCTGATTTGAGTTCTGATGAGGATAATCATTACACTAAATGTATATTTTTCTGATATAAATGAAAATTTCCCCGAGTTTTATGTGCATAAAATTTTTTGAGAAATTTTATTTCCTGTTCTTGGATAACTGATGCCTATATGAAATCGTTCACTGTTTATATGCAGAATATATCATATGTTAAAGCTTAAAATAATGACAGGCATTTAGAATTTATATCTGGACAAACTATGTGTCTTGCATTGACATTTCCTATAATTGTCCCTGCTTGAATACTGAAGATTTATAAAAACATAGATACAAAAAATAAAGTACATTTTATTATAGTGCCGATGACAAATGCTAGATACAAAAATAAATTTAAAAAATTCTGCTTGCTTGCTTTTGTTTGTATAATAAACTTTGTTTCATTTATTGTAATTTTTCTTTCAAGTGTATGATATAAAATGCTGAAACATTAAAATGAAATCTTAAGAAATAAATTAGAGTAACCAGCTATACAAAAATTAAGTACTTTCATCTGTAATATTATTGATCTATACAAAATGTGATCAAAAAGTATCAAGAATGAATGTTTGAATTTAAATTATTTCTACAAAATGTGATCAAAAAGCATAAAAAGTGAGTCTTTTAATTTATCTTTAAGAATTTAAATTAAGACCTGTGCTACACAACTTAAAATGATTGTGTATAGAAGAGTTTGTGACAATTCTTAATGATTTCTGATCAGCAGTTTCTTTCTTTTTTTCTTAGTGCAAATGCAACAACCTCTATATTCATCAAACATCACTCTGTGATTTTTTCTTTTCCCCTAAGGTGAATATTCATCTCAAGATGAGGATGTAAAGAACATTAAAAAAAAGTTACAACTATTTCAGAGGAGCTGTGACCAATTAAAAACATGATGGAATAATCGTGTTGAATGGCAAGGGAACTATTTTGGAGAAAATTAGCATTTCATTTAATTTTTATATTAGTCTTAAGAAATACTTTTTCAATCTTGGTGCATTTTGAACATAACTCATATACTACCAAAGTTCTCATTATTATAAGTACATATGGTATGTTGGTTATCATTGTCAGGAGATTCAATAAGCCAAGTTCAAATCCTGGACAAGGTGGTTTGTGTTTTACTATGTGCTAATGTCCTTGGGAAATGCATGGATCTTTATCTTCTCCCTTTAGAAATGGGTAAATAGTCAGAAAGGGTAAGTTATTTAGCTTTGGTAAGGCAACCCATTGATGAGAAAGAAAAACTCTGATTTCAAAACCTAAGTAGTATTGTTTGGGAAAATCTGTGGCACATAAATTCACTATTCCTCAGTTAACAATTCAGGTCTTATACAAACCTTTACTGTAATAAAAAAAACATCTGAGTCAGAAGTCTAATCATTCATATCTAACTGAACCGCTAGGCCCATGGAAATCAATATGAGAGTCCATCATATATATATATATATATATATATATATCTTTTTACATAAAAAGAAAAAAATTCACTTCCTTGGTATCATTATAAATTTATTTCTAGTTGTGAAACCATCATCAAATGTAGATGAAAGAAATCTTTTATTTGGGTGTTCTTATATTGCTTCCAGCGAAAATGGGATTTGAAAAAATTCCTTGTTTTTATTTTTATAATCAAGATAATTTTTTATTATATTTTTTCATATCTAATAATCAAGAAAAATTATTTTTAATAGTGGAAATATATCTATTATTATTTTTCATTAATACAATATTTATACAATCCTATATAAAAACAAAAAAATGTTACCCCAAATTTAAATACTACTGAAATTAAAAACCCTTATCCTGGAAAAAGTAAATAGTGGTATGCGACTTATTTAAATTTATAGATAAAATCTGCATTCATACTTCCATTGAAACTATTATGTTTTATCAATATTAAATAATATAATTCATGTTATCAGGAAATAATAATTCAATGCTGATCTTAATTTATAAAAACTAATTCCAACTATTAAAATAATTGTAAAAATTCATGTTGTGTATATTAAGAAGAAATTAACATATCAAATGTTAAGTCAATCATAATAAGCAAAGAATTAATATGTAATATATATCTTATTACTGTAACTAATGATCTATGATAAAATAAATCAAACATTCACTTCTTAAATTTTTGTTTGCCTATAGAAAAAAACAGAGTAATACCAGGATAATTCCTACTTGTTATAAGTCTATTATTATTATTAGCTTTTTTCTTTTATTATCATAAAAACATATATTCATACTTTATCCATTAAATCTAATTGTATTTTTTATTGGAAAAATCTATCTTAAATCAATTAATTATCATTTAGTCTATTTTCTAAAAATTCTGGATTAATATTCCGAGATATAGAATTAAAAATATATAAATCACTTAATTAGAGGTAGTTAAATATATTTAAGGCTAACAATATATCAAGTTAAATTATACTAAGAATTTAGTACTATGTCTAGATGATAAAATCATTTCTGTTCTAGCATTAAGCAAATTTCCTTTTAAATATTTTACTATACATATTTTCTCTTCAAAGCATAAATTACACTTACCATGTAAAGCGTTTGTCGAGGAGGATCTTTTAATTATTTTCCAATTTATAATAGGTATAAGTACTAGTTCTATTAGATCCCAGTAATACCTTGATAGGGTACTTTGATTTTTTAATGCTGAATTTCTTAATGATTGTAGGTGGTTGTAATATCGAAATTTCCAGTTTAAGTTTGTCATACTGATGTATACCTACCCATTATTATAATTTTTTTATGTTGAAATGTTGGCTTGATATATAATATTATCAAGGTTACATTTATTTCCTAGTGGGCATTCATTTTTTATTTTACAATTGCATGAATGTCTTAAGTTGTCATTGCTATTCCAGTCCATTTTATTAATTAATTTCTTGTTGTGATTGTCAATTATTTTAGATATATTGTCAGTACAAGAATAACTAATTTTTACATTATTCTTATTAGTTATTTTTCTAAGGGGTTGATCATCTTTAAAATGTTTGTTTATTAAATCTAGAAAATATTTCCCTATATTGATATTAGAGAGTTTGCAAAAAGGAGGGTTAAACCAGATAATATTTCTATGTCTATTTTTATTAATATTTTTGTTTATTTTATCATCCAAATTTATATCATTATTAGTTCTATTGTTTCCCCTATTTTTGTGACTATTGTTTCCTATATTATTGCCCCTATCTATGAGATGTCTATTGGCTTCTAAACATTTAAGATCATTTTTATAACCGCTGTTATGTAAAGCTTCATTGTAAAATTCCTTATGATTATTGAATATGTTTTTAGAAGATGATAATCTGTTGATTCTAATATTAATCGCATTAGGAATTTGTTTAATTATGGATGCAGTGTGATTAGAACCAACATAAATGTATGTTGGTATAGCATAAGTCTTACGAAATGGTTTATAAGAATTTTCAGTTAAATTGAGAGTTACATCTAAAAAATTAACTATTTTCAACTTAGAACTAATATCTATTTTTAAGCCCATATATTTAAATGCCCTAATGACTTTCTTGTGCATTTTTGATGTTAGGGGCCCATTCCTGTTAGGGATAAAAATTAATCCATCATTTATCTAAATTCTGACATTATTCAAATTCAAAAACCTACCAAGGGTGTCTAAAATGTATATTCCTACTAAGTCAGCCATTTGGGCAGAGTCAAATGACCCCATTGTAACGTCAAAATTATCAGTTGTCTTTTCCCAAGTAGTGTTATTATAACATAGTACAGATTTCCAACATGCTAATATGATATCCAATTTCTCCTGAATTATATCTGTATAATTTCTAGCTAAATTGATGCTTAGAAATAAAGGGGTAAAAATCTATAATGTCAAATTGTATAAAGGTAGTTTTATTTTTATGTTTGATATTCTCAAACCATTCAATAGTATCTAAATTTTTTCTAGATTTAAAAAAATGAAAAAGTACATCATTTTAATAATTTTAATTAAAAAAATAAAAACAAGGAATTTTTTTCAAATCCCATTCTTGCTGGAAGCAATATAATAATACCCAAGTAAAAGCTTCCCTTTGTCTACATCTGATGATGGTTTCACAACCAGAAATAAAGTTATGACAACAAGTAAGTAAATTTTTTCTTTTCATTTTTATATAAAAAGATTTTTAGCACTGCATGTTGATGAATAATTAATCATACATTGATAGCCATTGACATTGAGCACTCCAATTGGATACTCCTACCCCTTGGATTATATATATATATAACCTGATTGACTGTCACATCAATCTCAAATAAAATTGGTAAAATCACCACTAGATAAAATGTATATGTGTATATATATATATATATATATGTAACTGTTAGTCAGCAGAAGTGACATATAATAGAAATTAAAGCAATTACCAGACAAATTTGCAATGGAATTATACTTTTGCAAAGGGTCTGCATTTGCATTAAATGCCATTTTTTATTCATCCAAATTTTTATTATAATGAAAATATCTATGAAATGCTACCTAGAATCCTTCACTGACTCCTAAATAAAATGATCAATATCATCATGAACAACTGGTAACTATAAAATGCTAATTAGACTCCTTCTCAAATAGAAGCATCAAAATTAACATGGACAACTGTAAGAATGAGAATCCAATATGTACATGGCTTATGTAGCTTCCAATAATTGCTTATGCCTGAGCACAATTGATTTATCAAATATATGATTTAGTTTATTTACTTTTAACTTTTTCTCTAAAGTCTTAAGTATGAAATGCTAAAATCTTAAAGAAATTTTCAGAAACAATTGCAACCAGATACAATATGTAGGAATTAAACAAGATAACATGTGAATCCACTGGGTTCCAGTTGTAAAACCAGTCAATGATGATACTGATGCTTTTGTTATAAAGAATGAAGGATTCTAATAAGCAATTCAATGTATTCATTATATTAAAAATTTGGATGATGAAAAATATCTTTTGTGAAAAATGATATCACTACAAAATTATAATTAGATTTCAAAATGAACAGTAAACTGCTTTATTCTTTATATTAGAGCAGTCTAAATGTATAACTTAAATATAAATCTTGCTATGATATGCTATTTGTACTGGATCATATGTATGTACATCTGGAAAGCAAAATACACACATTTTCTAATAAAACATATTTTATTACAATCAGTTTCGGTTTCTTTGTTTAATGGCATATCAACCTTTCTAGGTAATTTAATGCCAAAGCCATTCTCCTAGAAGAACAGTAGTAGTACTATTTAACCCATAGCTGGGAGGATAAGGGGGTTCATACCTTTCCCAAGGGTATTTGCCCGAAAGTGAACGTAATAGCTCGACTGGAGTACAAACTTGCGTACTACGATTCCGCAGTCCATCGCTTTAACCATTACACCTCGAGGACACCCCCCAGATTTATTACAATAAAAAAAGATTATGCTTATGTTAATAGGACTACTATGCTACTTTTCTTTGTAGTCACCATTATAACTGATGCACATGCCCCATTGATGCACAAATGTATAAATTACACTCCTTGAAGAGCATGATGTCAAGCTGCTGTGCTTACTTTGGGACCCAACAAGATGACTCTTTCAGCTATCCTAAATCCTCAAAAGAAGATCAAGTTTCACAACCATATCATGAATTTTGCACCATCTTTCATCTTAAATCAAAGCTTCAAGGCACATGAACTTTTCTCCTATTGTTGATGTATGAGAATTCCCAATCCAAAACTCATTCCACAGATTTGTATGCCTCTGTGTGATCACACTCAACCAGACCAAAATCTGCTTCCTGTTATTACCTGTTTACCATTCACAGCAACCACATCACATTAAATTTCTGTTGTACTTTTATCCTTGACATGCAAAAATCTCATAATATCTCACACCTCTATATTTGCCTACTTTTTTATATGCCAGTCATCTTTGTTGTGAGATCATATTATGACATCTATGACTTTCATGAATCTATAAATCTGTACCTGGATCCTATCTTGGACTGTTTATTACCTATTTACTTATCTATCTGTGCTAGTCTGTTCATATGTATCTATCTCTGTTCATATTTATTCATAATTCTATCTTAGTCTGTTGCTACCAATGCATATGTCTATCTTTGTCTATTCATATTTATCTATCTTTATATCTATCTATCTATCCATCCCAGTCAATTCATATCTATTTATCTCAGTTCATTATCTATCTCTATATCTATTGAAATCAGTTTATAAATGTAAATGTGATGTAATTTAGTGAAACTGGAAAAAAAGTGAATGTATGTAGCCCTTCCTAAACTTCATTTGAGCCCAGTTGGGTGGGGCTGTAGAATACATCGACTGCATCTCTGTAGAGGGAGTGAAACCCCACCTCAATGATATGACATAAAACAATCTGATGTTGAGTTTCTGGGAATGCAGAGTACTCATTCATTGCCATTGCTCTCAGGTCCACTCAGACCCAAAGTGGTAGCACCTGAAAGGTCAAAAAGAACTGCCTGACAGTTAAACTAAGTGCAAACAAATGACTAATGCTAAATAAAACTATTTGATCATTTAACTGTTTGTAAACAAATGATTGATGTTTAATTGAATTGTTAGTGAGACTTGGAACCATTTAACTTTGACTTATGCAAAAGTGAAGTGTTAGAAATAGAACTGTTTGATCATCTAGCTGTGTGTGTTTACAAATCATATATTTCATATATGTGTAAAAACAGGATTTGGCAAAATAATAAAACATCTCCATACAGACCAAAGCAAAATTGCATGAAAGATCAGCAATCACAAGTTGTCCTAACTTTCCAACACTAAAGTTTGTCTTCAGGAGGGACTTAGTGCTAGACAACTTGGCATTACTATCATCACAAGAGTTGCCTGGACAAGGTCAAATACAATACTGGATTACCTTAAGCACTTTAGCTCCTCATTTTTCCTTAAGAATTTTTCCTTTTCCTAGAATGGTTTAACTACCAACAAAGCTAGAGAACCTAGTCTCACAGCTTGGAGGAAAAGAGATAAATTTATAGAAATAACCTTGTCTAGGATTTGACCTTGGCTAACGAAATCTATCTAACATGAGGATAACCATTATGCTACACATCACATTATACATGCACTAAATATTAAGACTGTTCTGGCTGTTAAAAGAAATATCATATATCTTCTATTGGTTTGTGTTTAGAGTTTTCACAATGTTTTAATTTCATTTGATTAATGCATTGATTTTGGATATCATTCATGCACACAAATATAAGAATTTTAGTAATATATAAAATCAACTCTATCATTATGCAGTTTAGATTTATGTATCTTT